>JAGDQP010071262.1:0-10654 GCA_022664845.1 Lepisma saccharinum | reverse complement strand
ACTTGATTCCCCTGAGTCAGTGATTCCACCAGACCCCGTGTGGGGATGTCACCTTGAAATTCTTGTCAACACCCCCAAATTTATTTTTGCGGTCGAAAATCGATAGAAACTCCAATTACACCCTACCATTTTGAATGTACAACCCAAAAAAATTTGAACATTCTGGCGTAATCCCTATCCCGACTGGGCTCCGAATCACTTGTTTCATTTTCATCTAAGAATTTATTTTTCCCTGTATATGTAAATCATGATGTTGATAGCATTTTGTTGTAGGAGACTCCATAACAATCTTCAAATAAGCGGACTGCATTCTTATTATTATTTCTATGTAGGGCCTCAGGATGAACAGGTTTTAGAGGACATTTCGTTACAGGAGACCTCGGCTATCGTCAGATCGAATGTTATAGTAATATATAATCATTAGGTTCCCGCTAACCCGAAAATCCGGATAAATCGAACAGAGCCCAGGGAAAATATGCCAAATTATTTTTAACTTTAACTCAAGAGGGGGAAAAGAATACAGTATTTAAAAAATATATATGTATTTTGTATACAACGTACAAGAAAATGAACTCAAAGTACAGAAGTACAGGGTACAATTTTAATTACATACTGGAATTAAGGTACGGTACTGTTCATTATAAAAAGCTCAAGGACATAGGTCTACTAAAAAGTGGAGGTCCGGATCTTTCGAACTTTTGCTAATAGGGCATAGTCCAAATAAGTTCGGATTAGCGGGACTCATACATACACACACACACACACACACACACATATATATATATATATATATATATATATGTGGAAGGTTTTCATAAGACCACCCTGTATATGTGAAACAACGTGTTGGCAGTTAACCCTTAAGGAATTTTTCTCGTCAGTCACGAAATAAATGGATACAAAGTTTTTGTATGTGCATTTGAAGCAGAATGTTAATGCATTTCTTTACAAGAGACTTCGGAAATCATAAAATTTCAGTATATAGGCATTGCAGTTCCACACTGTAACGCACTTCTGAATCTAAACTACTGTGAAATTAATTAAATACAATATTTTCATCATATCTTTGGAATCCCAGGCTGTATTATGATCATTATTATTTCTCCATCTACGAAAACTAGGGGATAAGTGCCTCTTCTTAACTGCAGCCTACTAAAAATAATCAATCTTAATACAAGAGCTTTTGAGTATTATCATGGACAAAACAATAATAACCAGTCTCGTTCTACTCAATTTTGCGTGAGAGTGTACAATTTCAAATGTTCGTTTACCGTAGCATCTTAAAACACAACAAATCAAACATAAGCTAAGAAATATTCCTACATTCACAAGTCTACTGTAATAAAAAAATATGTCCCTCAAACCCACTTATAAATTGTCTGGGTCAAGCAGCATTGTAGCCAGACAAAATTGTCTCGGAGGGGGCCTGATAATTGCTCTACAAATATCAAAGACTATCATATGCTTCGTGTTTATCCCAAAATTCAAAGTTCATTCTACCAAAGTTTAGTGCATAATACATCTGAAATCGTTTAGCTTGGTTGCTTAACCCCTTATTTTTTTTAAATACTTATATACCTTATGTGAGAACAGTTAAACAAGTATTCTTTTTTATTTTATACCAATAGAATTATTAATATCGGCCATTGTTGTACTACGGCGCATTAGTTTTACTATGGCGCAACACCATTAATTTTTATGTCTAACATACATTCGTGACGTTTTATTAGTTAGATAACGTACGTTGTAAAGTGTGTACTATTCATCAATTGGTTTTAAGTGTAAGAGAGGACCTTAGCCTCGCTAATGTAATTCAAGACAATAAAGAGATAAATAGATTTGTACTGAACTTTCAGCAGAGACATGTTCTTGAAGTTAGTTTTGACGTAACTTTGTTCCTGTACGCCATAATGACGAACGTACTGTGTAGGAGATTTGCATAATTTGTAACACATATTCACTGCATTTTCATACAAAACTAAAATAACGTCAAATCAAAATTCAACAACATTTTTCCGAATTCGGTGCAAATTTATATCTAATATGACCTTCTTCATAGTTATAACTTTCGGGTAAGATGTAATGCATTGCAACGATGCTAATAATGCCCCTCATAGATTGCGCTGCATTTCCCAAGTTCATTAGTATGCATTTTGTTTTTAACCATTTCAACATTTCCATTCGTTTGAATCAAGTAACCATACTAATGTTAGATTTCATTGTCTCTCAAAATAATACATTTATGGTAAATCCGACTTTATTAACGTATTTTTCGTAAAGTTCTAGCCGCGTTTGATACACGTGACTCGTTGCAAAAGAGTTTAGTAAATGTAACACATTGGTAAAGAGCACAAAATTTTTAAACACGAGTTTTGTACTACTGATAAGGTTGTTAAAGAGTTCTCAACATTATTGCAACTTGAAACCAAATGTTATTCAACTTGATAGGGTAAGGGGAGAAATCCGTTTCAACACAACAACCTGATTGAGGAAGAACATTTGTAGATTCTGCGTTGACACGCTTCGTAACGGAATGTTTCCGATTTACTTCAGTTTCACCAGGCCAGTGGAATTCTGTTGAATTATTCATAACTAAATTATTTTATTTGTTCATCCCCCTTTCATGTCTATGACAGACCGTGTTTTATGATAATTAACTTAATTTTTTATTAAACTTTACAACTTTTTACCTAAACTTTGTACCCGTTATTAATTATACATCTAATTTAACGTGGATATATGTTACGTAATGTAATTCTTCATTCATTTTTCTATAAATAACGTAACATGTAAATAACATATCATTCAGACATAAGTAACATTTCTCCCTGTAATGTCACTTTTCTGCTCTCCATTCGTAATCAATGCATGAAGTAACAGTTGTTTATATTTAATATAATATTTCTTCACACTTAATACAATACTCCTTCATTCGTACTATAAACTTTTCCACTTAGGTTCGATGTAAACTTGTTAAGTGTCTTAAGTTAGGAAGAAACGTCATAAAGGTTCATAAACAATCACTTTCATTCATTGTTGCGAAATTCTCGTAATGTCCACGATATGTGGCGCTAAATTTTAATTACATTTTGACATGTTTTGATACGATTTAAAATATGTTCCGTGCTGTATACAAATGAGGATGTAATGTTGGACACTGACGATAGTACTCAGAAGTTGCAATGGCAGTCTCTAATCGATAACTATCAAATAAAAGACCACACTGATGTCTTTTTTCTTTGTTGCTTTTGCTTCAGTCTTCTGAACACAAAAGGAGCAAAGCAGAAAGCAAATGGATCTCTTTTGTGATGATCTCAAAAGAGATCTGGAGCAAATCTCAGCCGACGATCAGACAACGAGGAAACTGGACTACAGACAAAGATAAAAGAAAAAAAGGGCAAAGTTTTGTCGGTCGTCCGCTTTCCAGCCTTACGAACCTAGAAAGGATAAGATCAGAAATGATCACAATCTTTTTCCAGCCTCACAAGACACCTGTTACTGGCATTGCTGGCCGAACTCATGCACAGAAATTCATTCGGGATTCTGGTCTCAGACTGTAATTGGCGACGATGATGTAAAAGCAGAGCTCCAGTGTTGCTAGCTTAAGAAAAGAGATCTCTCCAATCTGATTAGAAAAAGATTCTGTAAAGTCTATTTTTAGAAACTTGTCTTGCTCAAAATAAGAACACAGGTTCATAAAATTACTATATTTATTTATTGTCTTCGGAGTCACCGTGGCTCAGGTGGTAACGCGTCTGACTACGAATCGGGCGGCCCAGGTTCAAATCCCGGCCAGGACACTGGAGACTTTTCTTGCAGTGTTCCCGTGCCTGGCGCTCTGAGGTGCACTCAGCCTCCTATCAAATTGAGTATCAGAGTGTCCTTGGTACTCCTGGGCACCTTTGGGAAGGTGAAGGCGGTCGATCATGGGACTGACCACCCCACCTCACTTCGTATCGTAGGTGAAGAAAGAGTGGAGCGCTACCTCCACATCGCTTTACCTTTTTTACCTTTATTTAATGTCATTAGATATACATGGTGGAAAGACTTAATGCCTTTTCTCAGAGTGGACAATGGTAATTTTCAACTGCATTCATTGGCAACACATAATGCTGTTTCTCACTCTATTTCTCTCTTCCGCCCTCCCTCCTTACTTTCCATGCATTTGTGGATTTGTTTACATACATATTTTATTAATTTAGTCATAAATTGTAAGTTCGTAGCTTCTAACGTTTAAGATAAAAATATTATGTCCTTCGACGTAGAAGAAAATATAGTGGCCATGGTCTCTACCCTTCTTCCATTACAGAATTAAAAGTATAGATGAGGAAACAGCCTCGAAAGACCTCGTTAAGGATGGAAGGGCAGGTGTGTTGATTCGTTTAAGAAAGACATCTTTATATAATATAATGCATTTTCCAACATTTATGTGATGTATAGTTCGTAACACTCGAGAAGAATTTGTTGTGTTTGGTAAAATTTATTTGCTATAGACTTCATATAGCCTGTGTTCAATTATATTTGTATAATCAACTAGAATAGTACATAGAAAAATATTAAGTAGGCTACTAACCTTTCCTCTAAGGTTAATGTGCTAAGATTGGACAGGAGCCCCTTATTCTGATATTGAGGTGGCATCATATTCTGCTTTTGCGAGGGAGGGGAGGCACGAACTTTCCACTACGCCACTGGCACGACCACAGGATTTTTTTCAGGATAAGAGACAAAAGATGCACAATCTAAAAGTTCTTGTAACTCTTATAAAAAAAATAAACGATTATAATTGGAAAACAAAAGTATCGACAACTCCATAGCTGCATTGAAATGTTGTGTAACACAAAAACACTTGTGTGAGTAGGAACGGCGCTCCCAGAGTTCGGGGGGGGGGGGGCACAGGAGGGCCATAAGATTGGGTTGGGGGAAATTCAGACATAATACAAACTGTGTAAAAATAATACTAAATATTACATGTCATTTACAATTTCTGAGGGACACAAAAAGGGGACCCAGGGAAAATTTAAGAAGCACGTTCCCCCTGGCGCCGTCCCTGGTAACAGCCTATACGGTTTCAAAACTCCAGGTGGGGCAAGGCAATGAATGTGGCCCTCCCTCTTTCCCATTCCGGGCGTCCATGGATAGTATCCACTAGACTGGATACACATTTGATTAGCAGCTATACAAATTGAGCTAGTACTTATAGTAGAAGTCCGATAGCCCTGTGCCGGATTACCGAAAATGCCGGACTTTCGGTCGGAACCTCTTACTACTGGTATAGGCTAAGCCGTACAGCGAAAACAATGAACTGAACCTGTTTGTGGTGATAGCCGAGTAAAGTCCGAACGCTTCCGATTGATTCCGAACAATGCTGATTGCGTCTAACAGTAGCAGACACGTAGTGGTCACTTCCGAGTGGTTCCGAACCGCGCAAAGCGCTTTCAACTGTCGTTCACAAGCGTTTACAGGAAAAGAAAACTGGGATGGTGCCGGACAATCGGACGTTCCGGACTGTTGGATGCCGGTCTATCGGACTTCTACTGTACTTGTTTCCACCGTTTCAATCTGCAACTCTGTTCTTTCTTCGTCTTTCATTCTTTTAAATTTTAATAGCTCAAACAATGTTTGCTGTCGATTCATCACTGTCTAAACTAAACTCACTCAAATCAAAATAAAAAATGTTGAAAACTTGAATGAGGACTGAATATATTCCCAGACAATGAGCTACTACCCACTGTTCCAGGCAGATTGGCAGAAGTTTATGCGCTACAATCAAAATAAGTTTACTCTAGTGGATTGAATGTGAACGGTTGAGCTATTTCCTTTTTTCCTTTTTTCGCTCTGTATTGGTGAGAGTAATAAAACATTTTAAAAATATATATGTATATTCTTATTTTTAAAAAGTAGACTATTTTTAGGTAGATTTCGATATCGGTACCTATTGAGATCGGTACGATATCTAAGTGTATATATATTAACACGCTAGCGGTCATAATTTTAAAGATATTTGAACCAAATTTATATATGTTGTTTCTAGGCTTAATAGCTCGCTTAAGTTCGTTAATGAGCAAAATCGGTCCATCTTGGATCCAAAATGGCCGCAGAACCCATTGTTGTACAGAATAGCCTAAACCGCTGGGGCTATTGAAATCAAATTTGGCATAAAGGTAAAACATCACTGTTTGATTACGAAAATTTTACCTTAGGAATTCAAAGACGCCATCTAGGATCCAAATTGGTGGCAGCAAGAAATATATTGGGGTCTGGGGGCAGCGCTCCCAGCGAAACGAAGCGAGTGTATATATACGTCTTGTGGGGTATCGTTGAACAGCTCTTGATAAATAATAAAAAAACAATAAATAGTTTCTCGATAGCGCTCATACAAGGCGAGATTTGAATTTTTGAAAATAAAAAAACATCGAGATCTACCTCAGCCTGTAGGCCTTCCGAAAGGGATTTTTTCCTTTGGCTTCCTTGTTCTTAGCAATGCTATGAGGATTCAAAGAAGCCGCATTCTTGACTTATGAAAAAAAATGAGACGGAAATAATCATCAAACGCTCTCAACTTTATATAATTACTAAAGCAATTGTTTACAACTTTACACGAATGAAAACATGTATAAGGAAGTAACATGTAGTCTATATCTGCCCCCTCTTGCCCCCCGCAAAATTGATGTCTGATCAGAGTTGGGGGCAATGCCCCGTGCCCACCTGTGGTTGCATCACTGGAAGGACTTGTCAGAGGACGACTTTCCAGGGTATTTACTATTTTGACGTCTCAGCTGGGATCGTGTTGTGGCCTCTCAAGGTTAACTACTTCTAACAGTAAGACTATGAAATTAACCGAGAGCTAGTTGCTAGAAAGTCATTCCGGTTAATTTGTTACTACGCCACAGATGTTAACATTGGTTGGCCTGCGAATTTGATAAACTGTAAAATTTGAAATTTAATAGTTTCACTGACCAGATTTCAGTTAAAATTTGTGATAGTGTGAACACATTATTAGTTTATAATATTTTTTCTGCAGCTAAATCCTAAAAATAAGTTTTGGAAATCACTTGTATGAATAGGCTTATAACTTAGTTTTCGATAGGTCTATTACTTGTATGAGTAGGCCTATAGATTTATTTAAATTTTCTTGCGTTGTATAGTTATTAGAGGATTTTTTCATTTATTAAGTTGGATTTTGCTATTTGTAAGCTTTGCGAAAGAAAATATATGTTGTCGAAAGGAATCCAAAATGGTAACCATTTGGTTTTGCTCGGCAGACACCGAAACGAAAACACCATTTTCACATATCTTTTGGTATTTCTCTCTACATTTTGAAATCTATTTAAATTTCCGTATTAATTATAAAATTGTAAGAGACGACAGCATGACAAACAGATACAAAAACAAAAACCTTTGGAGGTGTATCTTGTCCATCTTGTAGCTAGAAAGTAGAAACGCAATAGGCATCCTTAGGACCAAAGAAAAGCTAAAGCTAAAAATTAAGTGTTATACTAAAATATGAAATGAAGTTCCAACTAGAATAATTAATTTCATGTAAGAAGTAATCAGATTCACATTAAGTAATCAGATGAGAATGTAATGGACAGCTACAGTCCACGCTAATTTCATATAATTTTCTTCCTAAGAGATCATTTGAGGAAGATTACATGTTTTACTCCCGTTATTTTAATACAACAAATAACGTCCTATTACAGGACAGAGTTTTCAAATACATAAAGTCCGCCAACAAAGTAATGTGATTAATTTTTTTGTATTGTCATTTCTGCAGCTTATTGAAATATTTCACGTTCCTTGAACCTTTCTACATACCCGCCACAACTGATGTGGTTCTGCAATCACCAAGTATGAAGCAGATGTTTGTGTTTTAACGATGTGTGTGATTTTTGTTGTATAAACAGCTACTCCAGACGGAGTGACTGCAATACCACGCCAGTTGCGGTGGAAGTACGCTAAGATTGAAGGTCGAACACAGAGTATCCTGGTGAGCTACAGGGCTGCCAATACAAAAGGAAAAAATCAGTCTCAATATTTTATTGTTACACGTCGCGTCGCATAACTTTTTCATATGATTTAACGTCTAGTATAATATTTCAGTGGGCAGATCCAAGGTATAGTAAAAAGTGACTACTGAGTAATATCTCTAACTATAGTAACGATGTTCTATAGTTCATATTTCAACATGCATGTTTATCATTTTTTTGCCAACGATATATGGCTAGCGATCAGACATCGTTTTGAAGTTACGTAATGCTGCTTGATAATATTAATGTATACAGTTTCAACGCTAGTTTATTCCAACTTTTTAAAATCTATGAGACTGGTTGGAATCCAACAAATAGTTGGTGTATTTAAGGTCTAAAACAACACTACAGCATTTATTTGCATTGTGATGTGCCGCGATGGTCAAGTGGCCTGAGGATTTAAATTTCAGTTCACAAGCCATAAGTTTCCAGATAGGAATGACGGCTGGGCCAGAAATGTGTGTGATTTTCTATAACTTGACAGCTTACTGAACCAGGACGGGTTTAAGTCATTAGTTGCTAAAATGAATTAAATCATAGGAAGTAGACCAAAGTTTAAAAATCTTTTGGTACAATCAACAAAAGAGTATTTCACAATGCCATGGGGACTAAAATAATAGCAGCAGCGAAAAGCATTGAGAGTCCATAAGACCAAGATACCGTAAATGAAAGAACATGAATGAAAAATCAGTGGTTTTTAACTTCCAGGAGGAATGGGATTCAAATAGATTTGTTGTTAGCTAAGATTTTATTCATAATCAAGTTGTTTAAACAACTATAATTGTACATTGTCATTATTTTGAAGAAACTGCGCTAACTGTAAGATTTTGAAAATTGAAAAATGAGTTCTACGTAATTTTTCTAAAAGGTCAATAGTGGCTTGATTGTTATGCGTTGTACATTCTTGCCCTTCAATCATCATATCAAGGGTTTAGTGCAACCCACTTTTTAGAGAAACTGGGAAATCGAAGCCAAAAAGTTAGAAATTTTAAGTTTTTCAGAGCAAGCGTCTATTGAAAGTAATTGGGTAAAGTACACAATCATTGCTTCACATTCTCTGAAAACTGACGCTTTCTAACGATTTGCTTCACTTTTTCAGTTTCTCTGGTGACGAAGAACGGATACGCTAAACAATGTCAACCCTGTAATCAGTTGTTCAACTCTAATATAATCAGTACCACAGCGAAGGAGTACATTCCAGTAATTTTTGTTCACTATTTATAGAGATATACTGTGAATCATCCTTTGTGAACTTTTAATCACGTGACCGTCACGTCTTGAAATATTTGAATGAGCAAAAATGCGTTATTTATCCCTTCTTTTCTCCAATTGTTGATCCATGAATATGATATTTCGGAATATTCAAGGCCATATGCTTGAATACAGCTTACTAAAGAAAAAATGTAGAAAATGAATTGGCGTCCTCCTTTGAATATATACAGCGAATACACAAATAAAGGTTATTGGAAACGAATGAATATTTATAATTGGATAAAATGTCCGTTGATATTTAATAATGAGGAATGCAACTTGTTATCAAAGTCAAATTTTCCAAACGTTGGAGTCTTTTGCTACTAGAGGCTTCTTTAAGGCAGGGTCAAAGTCATTTTCTTGTCTACTCTGTACATTTATCATATGGTTAAGAACAAATGCGCCATGCACGCAGACAGTTTTAAATTACGTCATAAACTTCAGAAACAGACTGCAATTCATATATGGTTTATCGCAACTTATATAATCTTAGCTTTATTGTTTACTAGGCATATCAAGGGAATTCAGAAAGTATTAGCAGTGTACCTCTTGTAATAACTGTAGATGTGTACAGCGATTGAAGAGTTGAAAAATATAATGAGCTAAGTGATCTAAGAATCGATTCTGATATCTTCGGTTCTATGTAACAACTCGCATAACATATAATGGGCTACGTGAAAAGTTTACTAATTACCTTAAAAAGTAATAAGTAAACTTCTCATCAAATAGTGTATAGTTTTTTTTCTTTTGAAAAGGAAACCGAACCTTTTCCTCGTAATAAACATTTTCCGCACTTCCCCTTATATTTTTCAACACTTCAATTCAATATATCAATTACATTTATCTCTGTCTTTTTTACTTTTCGTAACAATAACAATAGGGTAACTGCTACCAATAACTAATTATAGGAAAGATTGAAAACATAATCACGTTTTCCTACTACTTCTTATTTTTTGAAAAGTGAATATATTGTAGATATTTTTCGTATGAGCAAGCAACACTAGTAGCTGTTTCTGAATTGAGCCTGATTGTGGGTGCACCTCTTTGTTCCAGTGAGAAAGCTGGGGCTTTGTATGCGAATATTCCCCACTTTAACAGATGCAGAAGAGCGAGCTCCATCACCCAACCTGCACTGCTTCAGCACAATAGCTACGACCCCAGTAACTCGCTCCATTCAGTCAACCACCTCCACCCAAACACGCTCAGAGTACCACGAATCATAAATCGGATTCAATTTCAGTGGAGCACATCTATTCAGCGAAGCTAACTTCCATACGAAAAAAAATAATAAAAAATCGCAGCACTCGCATCACATCGAAACGAAGGAAAACGTTAAAAATTTGTTCGACAGTGATGTTATTAGTGTATCGATATTA
>JAGDQP010071261.1:0-10654 GCA_022664845.1 Lepisma saccharinum | reverse complement strand
AGTTATTATTATTTCAAGTTTCGCAAATCTACACACTACAGCAGTCAGTTATTCTCCAGTTTTGATGTTTTGTCCGCTACGTGTCGCCACTGTCTCCTCATTCTTGTACTTTGTGAACACATGAACTTCTCTCTCTTGCCCTATACTTGAAAACGTGCAACTGTATGCACGAAATATCGTGGTGACTTTTAGATATGTGAATATAGTGAGTCAGAAAAGTCTACATACACCTCCTAAAAGTGCAAGAACGAAACGATGAAATTATTTTTCTTTTTGTACATATCATTAGCAAATGTATTATACAGAATGGTAGAAATATATTTGACCAAAAACATTGCACATTCGGCAATGCATTGCCGAGAAATTAGAAAAAAGCACATAATGTCACCTCACAAAAGTTTACGTACAGCACGCTTTTACACGATGCTCAGTGTTTTTGTGTGTATAGTCGATGTGGAATAGAACAATTTTGAGTTGCAGAAGACTACAGGGAAAGCACGTGCCTCATTTGGCGGTGGAAGAGGTCTTCTAAAGGCCTTAATTTGAATTTTATTTAAGACCTTCAAGCAACTTTGTCTCATGCCGAAGAGGTGGTCAAATACGCCTAGAAGGAAATTTCAATGGACATCCGAAATTTGATTGTAAAATTACGAATTGAAGAAAAAACGCACCGTGAAATTCCACAAACAGTGGGCAAAAGACGTTCAACATTACAAACAAAGAATTTCTCTACTAATCGTAGTGTACTGAAAAACACAACAAAAAATTGAAATTATTAAACTATCGTGATGTCCGAACAATTGTGCGGAAAGTGTACCGTAATCCTCATACAAATGCTCCAAGTTCAGCGGAGGACATTGCAAAAACTACTAAGAAAACTGTACATCCATAAACAGAAAGGAGAGTTTTGTGATCGAACGGGTTTAAACGAAGAGTGTCAAGAAGGAAACCTTTCATTTCTGAACAGGAAACGAAGAAGAGATAAGATTTGTTAAAGTAGTACATCGGAAAAGATTTAGATTTTTGCAAACATGTTCTATTTACGGATTGAAAGAAATCTAACCTGTTTTGTTCTGAAGGTAGAGGTACAATATGGAAGAAGACGCATGAGGAATTAAAACTCGGAAATGTAATGTCAACAGCACGGCAGAGGCAATGTGATGGTTTAGGATGGCATTTCGGTGGCTGTAGGAAATCTTTTTCATTGATTATAGAATTGCCCATGTGATGTATCGGGTCATATTGAAAGACAATCTCAGAGCTTCAGCAGAACATTTAGAACTAGGAAATCAATTGATCTTCCAGCAGGATAACTATCCAAAACATGCAGCGCATCCTGTCAGGGGATGTATCCTGTATAATGTGCCAAAACCACTACATACACCTCACCAGTTGCTCGGCCTTACTCCATTGAACAAATTAGGGATGTTTTATAGAGCCCGATAATGGAGCAAGAAAACTAAGAAAGAAGCACTAAGAAAGGAGTGGATTTTCAAAAGGCTATAAAACAAATTCAATTGAATTCAACTCAAAGCCAAGAAGATTTCAGGTTGTTATTTATGCTCATAGAGGACCAACAAAGTATTAAATATGCTGATCGCTATTGTATTCCAATGAATTTTTAGTACTGTAGGTAGACTTTTGTGACATGGGAATTCTATATTTTCTTATTTATTTCCTCTAGATTTGCATCAGTTTTTATTTATTTTCTTCATGATTTCATTTCTGTTTAAGTACTGACTGAATTATTGTACTCTCAATTTTTCAATAAATTAACTTTTCTTCGATTTATCAACATTTTACGGGATGTACGTAGACTTTTGTGGCACTGTGTGTGTGTGATTTAATACGAAACTGTAAGCTGTAAGTATTTTCCTTTATTTCCTTCATTTTTCTCAAATTTAGCTTATATAAAAAAGGTAGACAAAAGGTGTTTACGTCATGAGATGCACAGACACACACGAACATCAGAAACATACAAGAAAAGCGCAACGTTTCACAAAAGCGTTTTCATATGATAGGAGAGAAAATGGACAAAGATTTGACTAATCAACATGGCGACTCCTTAGCATCAGTTCTGCACCAGTTATTTCTAACATTCTTTTTCAAGTCAAAAACCTTGTCCAATGTAGATCTTTTTTTTTTTTTTTAAATACACATTGATGATCTACAATTCTTCCATCTACATATACGCTTAGGCGTGTTAGCAGGATATTACTTAACACATTGTAAAATATTGGGAGTAACGAGATTTCACGTTAGTTATTACACTCAAATTTATCGCATTTTTTTAAACTGGTGTTTTTACTGAAGGTTTCCATTCCTTTGAAAGCTTTCCTTTCTACATGTAGCAGTTATTTACTTATTGTAGTTCCTTGATTAGTGTCATTCCTCCCGCTTTAATTGATTCGGCTAGGATGTTGTGAATTCCTTTGTTTCAATGATGTTTTTCAATTTCTTTATAGAAATTTCGACCTGATCTAGCTAGGTACGCATATCCACAGTTGTCTTATATTTCCTATATTTTGCAACTTTCACTGATTTTGTTCTATATGTGTCCTAAATTTTAGTCTTATCCTCTATTTCTTTCATTTTTTTTCTGAGAAGGAATTATTCAAAATACTAAATAATTGTGCTACTACTAATATCAGTTCGTAGGGGGAGGGGTCACATAATTTTTACGGTAACATTTATTTACTTTTTTGTTTAAACAGCAAAATGTCAGGTGCCCGCTGTGATTCAATGGAGAGAGCTCATCTCTGGTGAGTGGGGTCGTCGGTTTGTGGGGTGCTCGTTCCAAGTGGGCTTTGTGGTGGACAAACACCGTGTGCGTGGATTTTCTCGGAGTTCTCCTGTTTTCTCCACCTTTCTCCATTCCTCCAATCATTCCATCATCATGCATCCGGCCTGAGCCAAAGTTGCCTAAAGGGCTTAAAAATGAAATTAGAATAAAAAATTCAGCAAAATGACAATTATTATATTAATGCTAGTAGTAAATTAAGTCACTTCACGGGGTTAAATAGAAATGATTAGATGCTATAACTTCTGCTCAAGCTCTTATCGAGGCAAGTGTATTTTTATGTATGTTTATTTTGGTACTTTTTTAAAAAAATCATATTATCATATGTAATTGAGTTATGTGATTGCATTTTGTTCATTCAGTGGTCAGCGATTGTCTTATATAAAATTGTAGCACTTTGAAAACTATGCCCAAAATTGTCCAAAATGATTATATGAAATTTCTGTATTTTTAATGCGGCCACAGTGATTTTTGTGATATATACAGGTTGTTCAATAAAATGGTGGATCGGTTCAAAGACCACTGTAAACACCGATGAATAATCTGATATTTTGGACTAAAAAGTACAGATTAAAAAATTTCGAGAATCCATTTTTGTACTTAAGTAATATTATAACTTGTTCGTATTAAGTATTCAAATACCCATTGGGGTACCTTTGCTTAAATATAATAATGATTTAATTCATAGGTCTAAAGATATCTGACCAAATTTTCCTATATTTTTACATTATTCCGCTAGGAGACCTATGGATTTCAAATTCCTCTGTTTGTTTACCTGTGTGAACCACACATAGAGAATTTTAGTCGAATCCATCTGAAAATCTCTACGTTCATTTCTAGTCATCCCTAGCCTTGACTAATAACTTTTTCTTAACAAGTTTACCCCTTTGTATAGATCTCTTATGTTATTTGTCTTCCTGTTTTTCTCTATTTACTGAATATTTTGTGTCAGATATTCTTACCTTTTGTTTTTAAGCACGCATGTGGTGTTACGTTTTGCGTTACTGCAGTGGTTGGTATTTGCTTCGGTTTTATTGTCCAACCATAGCTGCCTTTCTTATTTTCGTTCCTCATCAAGGTTAATGCTTTCATCAAATCAAGACTTGCTTTTCTGTCGTTTCTTTTCATATTCACACTATTTTGCTGTTAAACTGTGTTTCACCTTCACTGACTTACAAATTGCCCCTACATCTTATTCATATCAATTTTAGTATTATTATTAGTGTCATCTTTATTACTGCTCGAATCGACTAAGATTTTGTGTTGGTAGTCTGCTTTTACGTTTCTGATAATCTAATAGTTTTACCTTAAATCTCAGTTGATTTGATCTTTTGCTTTCTCTGTTCACGATGCAAAACTTTTTACTCAATTTTTACTCATAGTCGATGCCACCTTCTGCTTTTCTGTAAGCTATGACGTCCATTATGTCTTCATCTATCTACAAACGCATGTTCTAACTGATTGTGTGTTTTGCCATCCGGAAATGTGTATACATTTATGGCATTTAGTCATCTGAGGCTCAGGCCAGGATAGGGGAGGAGAAACGATTGGGGAAGGTGCCGGCCGGGACTTATTTTGAAAATGCTATCCCGGTATTTGCATTGTGTGCAGGAAAAACCCTGGAAAATCTCCGTCAAGATCGCTGTGATCGAACTCCTGAATGCTACGCCAACGCTCTCTTTGTGTGTATCTTTGTGTTCGAAGTACGTGCTCTTTATTATTAGATTTTTCGAAATCACAAAAGTTGTGATTTTCGTCATTGTTGTTGCTGATTTCCTGAAGACTTGATTTGCCTATAGTAGGTCTAAAACTTCCCTATCCATCTTTTCCTTGAAATCCCTCAACACAATGTTCGTTTTATACTTCGGCAATCTGCCAAACGATCATCGACTGGAACATGAAAATTTATTAAAATCGTGTTGCACCATCGAGTACGTTCCGTAATGTTGGATAGTCTTTCGTTCACCAACTCTACCTTCTGGACCGCCGAAAGCATACTGTTGTTGATGAGGAATCCTGTTCTAAAATGGTTTCACTGTGTTCCTCCCTAGTGGAAAGTGGATTTCACCTGTCGAATGTTATATTGACCGTCCTAACGGACTTATTGTATCATTAGTATGTCCAGCTTGTACTTTTTAGTCTCGCGTACTACCATCTGAAGGGAGTCCGTTATATATAAAGTTTGTACATTCTACGTTTCTATTCTAAAGTCTTGTTTAATCCTGTTCTTGGAGCCCCACGAAGCAGTCCCCACCCAGACATCCGAATGTTTAACTAGTTCTCCTGTGGAATATTTTACCCAGGAACACGTATAGATCTATTTTTGCTGATTTGGAATATGGTTTAACGGTGTAAAGTTGTCAATTCTACGACCTCGTAGAAAAGGCAGCTTTCAAAGATGTAGTCCTCTGTCCATCTCTGAATCTTGCCGATCTCATGTACCTTCTTTCACCATGCCTTGCTTTACCAGGGCATGCCTTAACCTTCAGCCTCAGAGTGGTAATGGTGAAGTTGTTTCTCTTTACCATAATATTTTTGTTCTGAGTTATCTTTTGAGATCCCTTTTCTAACTGCAAGGCAGCAGTACTGGCTTTGGTCTGCTACAGAAAATTTTCCGTACCCACCATATCTGGTGGGCATTCCCCTATCCGCCAGCTTAGAAGGTGCCTGGTGTGAAATCAGTAACTCCAACCTGAGTTGATTAGCGCCTAATCAATGTGCAATATTTTACCATTAAATATATCCAAATAATCTAATTTTACGATGAGTAAACCATGAATTTCTTTCCACCATTGGGCATTGGCTATTAAGATTAGAGTTTCTATTTCTTCTTCATCTTGTACTTATCTGCTGCAAAATTCGAATTACTTATCATGGAAATCAATGCACGCTTTTCTTCTCTCTCTCTGCAATGTCCTCTAAATTTTTGTTATTGTCTTTGTTATCACATTTAAAATGGTAAAAAAGGTATAAAAAAGATACTTAGTGGTAACGTTGAACTCTGCTTCATTCTTTCTTTCTTAATTTACATTTTTTTTATACAGAGTAAGTGGCTCACATAGGTACTTACTTTACATAATATAAAGACAGGTATACAGAAACATCACAAACACAATAGGAAGGTGACAACTTTTCAGAAAAGCGTTTTCACATTATAGGAGAGAAAATGGATATAGAGAACCGATACGGGACTGGTGCTTAGGAATCGCCATACTACCACGTTATATTCGTATAATAAGGAAGTCTTCTCTTAAGGCTGACGATGATGATAGATCGAAGTATTCTATTTTCATAATCTTCTTATAAGAGTTTTTCAAGGAAAACACTTATTCCATTGGTACAACTAAGTTCAGGACTTCCTGTAATTTCGACTTCGAACCCTCCATTATTTCCCGATTTAATTGTACGCAGCCGTACTGCACGTACATGGGCATCGCAAAAATAATTTCCAGGGGGAAATCAAGTGGTAGTTGCCAGTGTTTCTCCATGCTTCTGGCATCAGGCTATAGAGATTAAAATATTGCATATATCCTAAGCAAAAGTCAGGTATATTATTATTATTATTTTTATTATTATTATATTATAATTCGTAAAGCAAGAAAGACTAAATATAGTTACAGATACTGTAAATAAATTCCAACATGAAAGAAGTTTACGTAAAAAAGAGAGTTTCTGCTGTGTTTACAAAATGTGAAAACATTATTTCTTGGTTATTAATAAAAAATATTAGTAACGAGGGAGCTCCAGAAATAGGGAATTTTACGACTACCGAATGTTTTAATAACACTAAACTACATTGTTCACCGGAATCAGTTAATTCGGTTTGGAAATGTTTTTCAAGTTGTCAGAATCCTCCTTCCCAAATGTTCGTTAAATCGATATTTCTTTACTTGCATAATCTAACTATGCAGCTTAGGCAAACAAATCCAAGTGTTTTAATGGAGACTGATCCAAAATTTGAATAGAGCAACAAAAAATAATAAAAATAATAAACAGAACTATGATAAAAATGAGGATACTGAAAACAGGTCTAGATATTGGAGAATATTCAGATGATAAGCCCAAACTGAATTTAAGCGTTAGTTGTCAATTGATTCAAATAAATGCTGCAGAAATAAAGCAATGACTATATTGTAATATTATGTAAGTTCTGTACAAATCCATGTATACTGGCACTCAAAGAAGCATTCTTCCTAATATATCCCCTTGTTGCTACAGTCTGAGGGCAGGAGGACTCATTGAACAAGAGCAACATCTATCAGCTGAAAATACCTTTGTACTCAAAAGAATAGTCAGCTGTGTTAAAGAAGAGGTTAGTTGTTGAACATGAGCAGTCAACTGTTTAAACACTACTCATTATTAGTGACAAGAACAAAAGACTATTGGAAGGATGTAGACAGGAACGGCAGAGGATAATTTCAATACTTCTTCCACCTTCCTAGTTTAATCAGAAACAAAAGGTTGAAATCGAAAAGCATAGTTCTGTCTTGCCTTTGTTTATTTTTCCGTAGTATTCGTTTAAAACTACCCCAAAGATCACACAAATGAATGGAAAATAACTACATCATATAAAGGGCGCTTTTGCAGCAGAGTAAGAAAACAAAATTACTTGTATGATTAGACGCAACCATGAAGCTCTATAGGTTTTTCGGTTTATAGGGCAATTTGTAAAAGGAATATGATGTGTCTCAAAACTACAACAAACGATACGAGGAGACCCACGCTAAAGTCAGTTTCTTTTTCAACAAGATTGATAGATATATAATAAAGAATCTTCCATATTATACAAGTCTTTGTACCTCAAGATATTTTTCAGTCTACTACTTTTTTCCACTTTAGATAATACTAACAACATTTCCAGGACACGAACAACAATGACACCCTCAGTCCATCCGGCCGTAGCTCATGTGCACGTATATGATTTAGCTTTAACTTTTTTACATTTTTTTTAGCGACACACTTAAATTCCGTGTAGCTATTCTGAACCTTCTTTTCTAACTTTAAATAAAGGTTTGTCAACTGTCTTTTTCTAGAAAAAATCATACTCTAAAGTATAATCCTCCAGAAATCCGAATGGGGTGGGGGGTGTCACAGAATAGAAGAGTAGAGAAATTATATAACATAAGCGATTTATCCATAGTTTTTCATAACCATTTTCAAGTTTCAACCTACCATCCCCTTAAATACAAAACACCTCTGAGAAAGAGGGACAGAAGACGTGCAATATAATGCAGTTCTATTCTCCTGATTTTAGTGTTATACTTTCTCATGTTAAAATCCTGGATAAGTCATTACATGTTGCTTTATCCATACGTGAGCTGACAGCATCATTCGCACAGCAGAAAATAGTTTTAGACTTGTTTTAAAAATAATTCCTACATCATATAGTTCATATATCTTTAGAACATTTCCCAAAATACTTCTGAACCATACATGCTAAATTTCTAAACAAATATACTCTACAAACATTTTAATATTATTTTAAAAACACGTTTACATAGTTTTAAAAACTTCTTTTAGGTGTGTATGAAAATTAAGTTTTTGCATCCATGGAACCATTCCTGTACAATTTTTAATTATTCTTGAGATATTTTTCGACGTAAGAATATTCCTTATCTACTGAACTCACACATCGGAAAAAAATTACTTTCTAAACAATTTAAACACATATTATATAATATTCTTAAGTCAATCTTATGCCATTTAAGGAAATATTTTCAAATCATTTCTGAAGATATTTTCTGGATCATACAAACTATATCTCCAAGCATATTCATCATACAATAACTTTCCACGAATACATCCAAATAATTTAACAATATATTTTGGAAATGTAACGTATGTAATTGAGAAAATACGTTCGGATTTTTTTTTTTAAATTATATCCTTAATGAACTTAGGAATCATCTTTTGAAAATATTTTTCTGCTGTGTGGGAGAGTCGAAGGAAACTAATCAGACAAGGAATGTCTTATGGAAGGAATAAAATGAAACCCAAATAATAAGAGCCTCAGGACCTCATAAAAGCTACTCACATACTGACACATGTGAAAGCTTCAAAAATAAAATTATATTGTGTTGACTTCTAACATTAACTTCCGATTTTTCCATTGTGATTTTCTTTTCTTTTCACAGCTGCAAGGGATAAAGTGGATTAAAACCAAATACGGCGAGAACTTACGCGTAATTCGATTAGGACAAAAAGGATATCTGGATATCATCGAGAATTGTATTTCTAATGGATTTGTAGTACTGATAGAAAGTATTGAAGAAAGTGTTGACCCAGTTTTGGATAATCTGTTGGGAAGAACACTGATTAAAAGAGGAACGTAAGTACAAATTTATTAATGTTGAAATGTGTTATTGAAAACTATGTACATTTTCTGTATCATTTCCACGGGAACAAGGAACTTTCTATTGTTATTACTTTTTCCACAGAAATGTCCATATTTAATAGTAATAAAGTAACAGTTACAATTTTTGTGATATTAGTGAAAGAAACTATTAATATATAGTATTCCTAAAAGATGGATTGTTTATTTCATTATTACATGGTATCGATATTTAACAGAAAATCAACCTTCTGTTGGTAAATACAGTGGGAAAACATGAGAAGTCAAATTTCGTATATTTTCTGATTATAGTACCATCTGGTGGATAAAGACGTGTACTTTAAGAGTGTACCATTCAAAAGATTGTACATGATAACTCAGAGTAGAGCGTTGGCTTAGCAATCGGAAGATTCCAGAGATTCAAATATGAAGTCTTTTCGTCTAAGTTTATTTGTGTAGGCGATAGGTACCCTAACAATAATATTTCCCTCTCTATATAATGTTATCAGAGACTGTCATTTTTTTTTTAATTATTCGTGGACCTTGCGTAACACATCTGGTTTAATGGTGGCTCATCTATTCCTGATCCGTTGCTAGAGATTATGTAGGTCGTTGAAATTTTCGTGATACACTATGTTTTCAGATGGCTCCAAAGATATAATCAGGGGCGTAAGATTAGGTGAACAAGGGGGCTATTCAATTATTCCGCGCTGAACAATTCAACATCCCGGAAATTAGAGATCCAACTACGGCGTAGTGTGGGAGCGCACCATCTTGACCGAAAAAAAGGAAAATTCCTGTCAAGATACAGCAGTGTGGGGACAACGATCTCGCGAAGGGTGTTCGGGTATGGTGAGGGATGTGAGACTCTTCACAATGATTGCCACAACTGCTCTTGCTGTATTCTCGACGGATGCAGCCGTTAGACGTCCACCGTGTCCTCTGTACCGCACAAATCCTGTCTCCTCAAATTTCTGCAATATCTTTTAAGAAGACAGACATGCTCAGTGCTCTGTCTTTTCTCTGACAATGATACGTATTCAACTCAACTACATTCACCTTAATTTTGTGATCACCATGCATCAGAGCACAATCTCGATCCGTTTATGAAAGTTAGCGCCTTCCCGAATGACCTTCAACGCCAGTCCTCCATCACCGATATCCAACATTTGGTCTCATATTATCCAGAATATTATCAAGTTACCACGGGTGCTCCAGACTTTTCTCTATCCCTGTAGTGAAAAGATTTCTTTCAAATTCATTTTTATATAAAGAGTTGAAATTTGCAACATTAAAAATGGTGATAACTTTGTAACCGTTCGTTCTGGGTGAAAAATGGTAATAGCGACACAGAAAAGAAAAAAATACGATCTTTCATTTTGTACTCCTGAAACATTTCTGTACGGGTCATCGTTTATGAGAAATAAAATAGCTATCTTTGGCCCCTTTTTTTCAAAATGATGGTCGAAGCACAGCCGGGAATGATGGGTAGTTATGATATGTTGTTCAATTCAACAAGTACC
>JAGDQP010071260.1:0-10655 GCA_022664845.1 Lepisma saccharinum | reverse complement strand
GTGGGTGTGGGAAAAAATCTGCAACATGGAAGCACAGTGTCCTGGAGAGTGGTTACGATAAAGAGGCGTAAGTACCCAAAAACTCGAAGTTGGGGGCGCAGCCAGCTACGGGGGCGAGGACCTAAACGAGGCCGAGCGAGCGAGTATATATATATTATACACGTACAAAAAGCTGTGAAATCCGAACAAAAACACCAGAGGTGCAAAAAGTGGAGCCAAGTTCTTTAGCCCTAAAAAGGTGTGAAATGGGAGACGCATAAGCCAAGTTCCTTGGTGACAGCATGTAACAGGAACAAAGGAACTTGTCGCGAGGTGGCAAGGTTCATGATCCTCAAGCTATAAGGGTGGTGGGGATCCTAAAACCCACTACGTCCACCGCCACCAACCCTAAGGCTGTTGCCAGCTCGCGCCAAGTTCCTTTGTTCCTGTTACATGCTGTCACCAAGGAACTTGGCTTATGCGTCTCCCATTTCACACCTTTTTAGGGCTAAAGAACTTGGCTCCACTTTTTGCACCTCTGGTGTTTTTGTTCGGATTCTAACTTACCGCAAGAGCAGGTATGAAATATGATGTTGTTGTATCTTATAAACGAGAAATTAAACATAAACATGCGTCAAAACGAGCTCTTGTGGTCTAGTGGTTAAGGTCATTAACCTTGGATCGGCACTGTGGTGGCCCCACAGATTTGAACCCTATACTGGCCTGAACCGTAGATACCTAAAGGCAATAAATATTATAAATTCATATCAAATAAACGATACATGAGCAAGATAGCTTTTTGTCTTGTTATGACGCAAGAAATAACAGCGAAGTTTTCAACTTCGCGTTCATCAGCTTATATCTACCTTCTTTTAAACAATGTCACTGATATCCCTTTCCTTCCAAACCTCTTGAATGATAAGGAGATTATATACCATTGTAACATTTAAGGAATATACGCATAACAGCAATAAAATTTTCTTTTTGAAGAAAATTTATCGTTCCTTTCAAATTTTATAAGAGCTTATGAATTTTTTGAATTTGGAACTTAATTATGACCTTCAGGTATCTCAGGCTCAGACCGGGATAAGGTGGGGGAGAGAATGTTGAAAGGTGGTCCGCCACGTTCTAGTTGGTAAGTGCCATTTCAGCATTTGCCTCGTGTGACAGAAAAAGCCTGGATAAATAACGTTTACAAATAGTGATGTTTCAATAATTCTTTTATATACACTTTGGTACTTGGCACACAGGACAAGACGTCATAATAGATTTTAGTAACTAAATAAGTTTCTCGTGCTGAAAAAAAATGTTGTTTTTCACTATAAACATGTTCATAAAACTTTTATGTTTTTAAGAATAACCACAAATATATTAAATTATTGGGTCATTCATAACAACAGTTATGGTAGCCGAAACAATAAAAAAACATAGGGAAGTACTCTTCCAAACCAAATGTTTGGTGGTGAACACACGTTTAACAAACTCCTTAGCTTGAAACAACTAATAGTCAGGTTTGGAAACAAAAGACTATTATGTACTTACTTTTCGAATTAAGTTGAGATTTTTATACTTTTAGTGAACAACTGAAACAGTAATAAAATCTTATACTGCATAATTAAAGTACTTTCTTAGAAACGGTGGAAGATTTACACAGTATTGTATTTCGTATGATCTGTTTCAAGCACTACAATAAAAGAGGTTCTTAAATTCTTTGAGTACAGCTTACACAGACAGAATTTGCATAGACCATCATGAACTTCACGTGGGACACGTCAGAATGTGTTATAATGGTTTATGTTTGTGAAAAGAACTAAAGAGATATATAGTAAGGCAGAGAAAAAGCTACGGGGTATTGCAATTGAACTCAATTACTTCAAACAGGAACCTAATATACAATATGTCGTTACAACTAGCATCAATTAACTTTGAAGAGTTCGGTAAATAAATTACGTTTTGCACCTTACATCTTTGTAGAGTAAATAAACAGAACATTATTATAAGGGAAGGAAGGGGGAGACGGAACGTAGAACACGATGGTATTTTTCGACTTAGACATGCCGTTATTATTAGTTCACTTTCCAAGAAGTACAGGAATAAGAAGAAGTAGAGGTTCACGTAACATACTATTCACTAATATTTTGAACTAAAAAATACGAGGGCTCTTCTTTTATTTTAACATTTATACTCGCTCTGTAATTTAAAGGATCTTTTTAAACAGAAATATTAATTGTAAACTCAATTGGATATTTTACGCATTACCAGATATATTGCCATAGTTTCAAGATAGTGAAACACAAGTTTATAATATGGAATCATGATGTAGTGTTTCACACCCAACACATTTCTCGGGAACAAAACTGGAAGACATGGTATAAATTAGTTGAGATAAGTTGCTAATTGTACGCAAACAGGTTGCTCAGTTTTCTATGCATCAGAACTACATCAGCGTTTTATGAAGTATCTTCGAGTGGTTCGGAGTCCACTTGAATCTAAATTGTAGGTCCTATCTTTGGAAATATGCAAGCTTGCTCACAAATTCAAACAAGATGAAAAATATTTTTAATGCGTAAATAATTTATAATTGTAATTTATGTTCTTATAATACAATTATTCACAATGTTGTTCGTACGTATGATTTATGAACAGTAAAATAACGGAAACATTACAATAAACAGCAATACACTAGGTAATTTCCAAATATTCAGTTACAACAAGAATAGGGATTCATTTACAAACGTTTGTTTACCCACAAACTTTATTGTAAGTGAAGAAAAAAACATAAATTATAAGAAAAACCTTGTACTTCGATGTCACATATCTGTTCGTACACTTGCAATAATAACAGAAAACACATTAAAAATGACAAAATTGGGCAATTTAATAACCGCATGCATAACCCTTGGCTTTAATAACAGCTTGACATCTTCTGTGCGTAGAACTGACTAGTTTCTTGCACGTGTCTGGACTGATTCTCTCCCACTCTAAAGCTACGGCCCTCTTTAGATCTTCTTTGGTTTCGCAATTGTGTTTATGGACACGTTTCTTTAAAAGTGGCCATAAAAGCTCAATGGGATTCAGATCCGGACTTCGAGCAGGTGTTTTCAACTGTTTGGGAATGTTCCAAATTAACCACTCTCTGTTGATCTGAGCGGTATGTTTACTGTCGTTATCCTGTTGAAATGTGAACACAGGCGGCAATCCCATTTTCTGGGCACTATGTTTCACGTTATTTTTCAGGATTGTAGACATGTTGGTCCACAATACCATCAATGACTTACATTTTCCAACCTCCTTAGCCGACATACAGCCCCAGATAATGATAGATCCCCCACCGTGTTTGATCGTAGGTGTTGTATTGGCAACATTATCCTGCGTACTCGCCTTTCTCCACACTCTGGTGATACCGTCTGACCCATATAAGTGTATTTTGGTTTCATAGGACCAAATGGCATTGTCCCAAAACTCCTGACCCTTATTTAAATCTGATTCTCTCGATACGGTTCTTTCTGCTGATGAATTGCCTTTTTCGTGCTATTCTTCCATGAAATTCATGTTTATGCAAAACTCGTCGGATGGTCTCGTTGCACATTAACTTCTCTGATGCTTCTTCTATTACTGGACGTAGTTTTGGTACACTTGACCTAAGGTTTCTACTAATATTGTGAGTCAATAGACGTTCTTCTCTAGCATTTTCGTTGACCCACTGTATCTAAATTTGTTAATAGTATACCACACTGTGGAGCGCTTTTTGTTCACTAACTGGTCAATTTTCCTAATGAAAAATCATTTTAAGGTCATATTGACTATTGTCTCTTTAAGATTCGCTCAGTTCCTTTCTTTTCCCCATCTTGGCTCAAACAAATGGAAGCAATGAGGAAACACGATAATAGTGAGGCCCTGGTACGGTAGGTGTTATCTGTGTCCTTGCTTTATCTGATTGCTGGGTAGAGATATGCCTGAACGAGTTCAGTGTACGAACAAGAAAGTGGCATGAATTTGGCGCGTTTTGACTATTTCTATCTGTTTTACTTTTTGCTTTTTGAATGAAATCGATTTTAATGCGCCTCGGGACTCTCTCACATACTTACGTTTATCACTTATGAAGCATGCTGACAACATCTTTCATACTATGTGGTAAATTAAGTTTTCCATTACAACATTTGCCCTGTACGAACACCATTGTGGGTAACTGTATACGTTGTATCATATTGCTTTACCACCAATACCATCTTGCTTCACTAGGTGGTTTAAGATGGAATTTACAACTTGATGGGATATCTTTCTTTTCATTACTGTTATTGAGGTATATTTTGCAAGTATAACAGAAGGTTCAACCTTCATAACGGTGTAGAAATTATTGAGCTCTGAATAAAATAATTATAAAAAAAATCTAGATTTAAAGAAGCCCCTATTCGTTCGATACAAAGAATTTTGTTGAAAAATGATTCATAGCCCTTCAAACTGTAAGTCCTTTCTTAAGGACGTTATATTCATCCATTGTAAGGCAATGGCAAAGCACAACCAGTTCACATTGCTCAGGGACAATCGGGTCATAGACCTGCATTTGGGCAGAACACCCATCATCATAATCCCATCTAAAATTTAAAAAAAAATACTGTGTTATATGTGTTCATTCTACGTTGGGATTAAAATAAGTTCACACGCGCATAAATACGGTAATGTAGATTGCATGAATTAATGATAGTTGAAATTAATGGACATGTTCACACAATTATCTCAAAATCAGAAACAACGTTTTCAAAAATGAAATAATACGCAAATAAGATAGCGCTGCAATTCTATTAACAAACACCAAGGCCCTTGACACACATCACACACAGCACAGGACGTCAGGGACGTCCAAAATGGTAATGAAACATCCCATTTACGTCCAAATCCAACAATGGACATACAACGGACCTTCAAAACTGGATACTCTAAATAGAGCCAAGTTGGAACATCTAATGGACGCCGAAAACATGTCCAAAACTGGATATCCCAAAGAGATCTAAGTAGAGAAATGCAAGTGACGTCGAAAGCACGTCCAAAAATGGACTTCCTGAACTAAGGAGTTGTTTGTACACTATTACACATCAAAGTAATTGGAAGATATACACAAAATGAAGGATGACATATCCCAAGTAGTACATCTACATAGGTTTGTGATGTTGGGCCTCACATGGGGATTAGGTGGGCTTGCCCACCAAGCACGGAGCGCCACTTGATGCGATGTCGCTTCACATGGGAATTACGTGCCTGTGTCCATAGAGGGATGAAGTCAGTGTTTTGTATGAAATGCATATTAACGATTGGATTAAAATGTAGGGTATTACGTATGAGTATCCATAGTAACTTGGCTTAAGTCTTCAGAACTCGTACAACGCTGTTTCTGACCCTCTATCATTTTCTGTTTTAATTACAGAAGTGATTTTTCTACGTAGAAATCGAGGAACTTTCTACAGTAAGAAGCAATGTATTTTTTTTTAAATAATGAAGTTTCTCATTAAAAAGAAAGTTAATGTATGAATTATTCATGTAGAGAATTTACCCAGCAAGAAGAGCGACGTCGGCCCGACGGCGGCATTCAGTCGGCGAAAGTCGAGACGACGGGCAGGAACATGTCAGGTTTCGAAAAATCCCGACAAGGAGGCGACGTCGGTGGGCGGGATTTCGTCACTTAGCTGGCCAGTCGGGGAACCGACGGCGGCCCGACCAAAATCTCCGTCTTGGTCGACATTTGGCAAGCTGGGTAGTTAAATGGGGATGACAACATTGAGTCGAAGGAACGAGTGTATTACCACCTAGCGGGAAGAGATCAGGGTATAGTAGATTTGTAGTCTAGTACCTGTCCATAAGACCCGTACGAAAGTCATGACTGACGGCTGTTCTCTTCAGATCCTGTTAGTACATGTATAAACAAGTGTAAATCGCAAGGGTAGGCTTTCTGAGTTGTGGGCAGTTTTTTACTATCGGGGCGTAACCCTTTGGGGGCCGCGACTTCTTTGAGTCGTTGCCGACTTTTCTGCGGTGTCCACCATCACTTTCGAAAAGAAAATGACATCACCCACAATATTCTATCATCAAATTGCACACCGTCTGTCATAAGGAAATCCACTAGGAGAATAAAAAACAATTTTCAAAACATAATCGAAAATTGGACTTTCCCCCCTCTCCCTTCAATGTTTTCATTGCTACGCTAGAGATCTCGTTTTATTTCGTGGATTATTTGAAAATAAAATATCCCCCATTTATTGTTCTCCTGTAATTACAGCCGAAGCTAGAATAATTTTAAGAAAAGTCGGCAACAACTCAAAGAAGTCGCCGCCCCAAAGGGGTTACGTCCATATAGTATAAAAACTGAACAGAAAATATTCAGCCCCAACTCTTTTGGGAAGTGTTGTAAATATAGCGGATTGAGTGAAAATGCCACACATTTTGTCATAGGAGCCATTATGGAGTAATTAGAGGAAACAGAATAGCAAAGCTTTGCACAAAAATATATTGAATATTCACACCTTTACTGACAAAAGTAGATGAAGCTGCATGTATTCACAACGGATATATGAACCTTTAACTGGCCTATAAAAATATGCATCTTACACAATACATCTTTCTGCATTTTGGGGGAAGATGCCTAGTACAAGATATAAGAGTATAATTACTTATTTACTCTATGGCTTACGGAACTCGCAAGTTCATCGCCATAGTAACAAACTTTAGCCATCGGGATCAATCCTGGGCAAGATCAAGCCAGTTTTCATCACAAACACCTACTTCTCGAAGTTCCCTTCGAGTATTGACCTCCCAAAATCGTCTAGGTCTTCCCAAAGGTCTCTTTCCCTCCGGCTTTCCAACCAGGATAGAATATAATCTTCGATTTTCCCTCATCCGAGCTACATGGCCTGCCCACATTAGTCGTCGAGATTTCATTATTTTTACAACATCTGGTGAATCGTACAGTCCGTAAAGTTCTTCATTATGCAGTCTCCTCCATTCTCCAGTAATCTCGTCCCGTTTTGGCCCGTATATCTTTCTCAAAACTTTGTTTTCAAACACTCGTAATTCCAAGATTTGTCTCAAAACGAAAATCTGGTCCAACGTGGATCTATTTCTTCTAAATCCATATCGGTGATCTCCAATTATTTCATTTACGTACACTTAGGCGTGTTAGCGGTAAATTACTCAATACTTTGTAACATGTTGGGAGTAACGAGATTCCATGGTAATTATTACAGTCCGACTTGTCGCCTATTTTGTAAACCGGAACTATTATTGAGGTTTTTGAGGTAACTATTATTGACGAAAGAGCATAGTAATGAAATTAAAAATAGAAACTTTTTGGTACATTATCTATAACATTTCTAAAATTCATGAACAAGAATGGAAGTATTTCGACAACTTCAGAAAATATTTCCTACAAATCATCGCCTTGGCGACATCTGCTTGAAAGAGTAGATTTGTTTCTCTTTGTAATAACGAATGATACACAAATTTAACACAGCAATAATTTTATGTTTTGTGTGAAATAAGATAATAGATCTTTAAAGTATGGCATACATTCTATTGAACATCCACCGAGCAGCCGTAGCTCAGTTAGTAGAGCGTTGGCTTCGTATTCGATAGGTCCTAGGTTTGATCCCTGCGACGGCCATCATGACTGAGGATCATTCACGGTTATCCTTAGTCACACAAGGTTAATGCTAGTATGGTGGCTTTGAAGATAGGCCCTGCTGGACTTCTTTCCTACATCCCCACCCGACTCCTATTCTGGCCTCAGCCATAGTTGCCTGAAGGCCGTAAATGACATTCAGATTCTATTGAACATGTACGTAGACTACCAATTAGAAATATTCTTATATGGCTACATTATATTCAAGAATAACAGTTCAAAGAAATGAATGCCTAACCAGAAAACAATGAAAACAGTCTTTTAATGCAATGCATTTAGGTAGAGGGCATATTTCCCCAACCTTCGGGCTAAGAAGCCAGCTCACCTGTTTCCTACCACACACATGACTTCTTGATGTTAACGTCTAAGCAAGTACTAGTCAAGCAAAATTACCCAGCTTAAGTGCATTGCCATATTCTAAACTATTTAAGAGGAAATTATTTTTAAGCAGAAAGAAAATGGTATTTTGATTTTAAAGGACTTTCTTTGTCTGCATGTGACAGAATACTCCACATTCGCTATATCCCCTTAAAGAACATACTGACTAGCTCCTTCACATCATGTTTTCCCTATCTAGGGTCATAGTTATGGAATTACATAATTGTAGCCATCTTTCCCCGATAGGCATCGTCCCTCAAATGACTTTAAGGAAATGGCATGCTAGAAATAAATAAAAGAGAATGACAATGACAACAGAGGTATTCAAAAAATTATTTTCTGTAGATGCAAAATTAAAGGCTAAGAAAAATGGTTAAACGTTTTGTGTGTGTGTGTGCTGTGTTACACGAAGCAGAAATGAGTGATTAAAGATAATTGGATGTTTTCGAAATGTTGAAGAGGAGATAAACTAAAATAGGGTGGGTTCAAAGGTTTATGAAGAAGCTCTGGAGAGAATAGAGGAGTGAGAGCACTAGGCTTCGCAGCCTTGACGTCAATGACAAACATCCAGAAGTTCCGTATAAGATGACAGTAGCGACAGTTCCAAGATCAGTGCTGGTCCCTTCAGCTCTAGTCTGGATCTACTGGTAGATAGCATTCATGGTTGTCGGTTTTATTCAGATCCAAAATTCACGAATGTCTGCAGAGATGAACAATCGTGACGTCACAGTACTCTCGCGAGCGTAAAGAGTCGCAGAGTGAATAATTCCTTGTCAAAATGTCTTGACAGTTGTGATTTCAACAACTTTTCAATGTTTTCATTGCGCATAAAGACAAACATATTTAACGTGACGTTTCTAACCTATGTCAGTGAATTCTGTGAAATGTTTAAAGTGCGTATTGTTTTAATCGTCTAAAGGCAAATAAAAACTAACCTGACTTTATCTAACCTAAGCAAAATCAGAGCATTTTTTGAAACCAGTAAAGAAAAATGCAGAGTTTCCTAAAAAATAAGAACCATACAAAATAGGTGGAGGGGAATTAAACTGCGGACCACTGATAACCAGACCACGTAGACACTTAGCGGAGAGTAGAATTCTTAAAAAAATAATAATAGTAAGTGAACGGGAATTTAACCGTGAACCACTGATCACTAGAACACGTAGATAATTGGTGGCCAGTGCTTTCCGCGTGCTCTTTAAAAACAGTTCCGGAAACGGCTAATAAATGCCACTATAACTACGTATTACGTCACGATTGCTCCTCTTTCCAGATATAAGTCAAAACTCATCTGATACTTTCTTAATCTATGGGGAATGGTAATACTAAAGATAACAAGCTAACTAATGGTTTTTATTGTAAACAAAACCAAAGCGCCCCCGTATAAATTAAAATTATCTTATATCCAAAAGAAAGAGTTAAAATCATAGGGACAATTGGAGGTTACTAAGCGAATGCCGAGGCCTGCCAGTTTCAGAGTCAAAGTCATAGATTTTTCCACCGGTGTGCATGACTATTCCAAGGGTTTATGGCTTATCTCTTTCCAACTTGTGGCTACTGAAATCTCGTAGGGGTACAAATGAAGAATACTAACCGATTGAAAAAGACCTGTTAGTTTTAGAGTCACATTCATTGTTTTCCTCACCGTTGCAGAACATGACGAATCCAACGGTGTATAGACCATCTCTGTCGGACCGGTAGTTTCTGAGATCTAGAAGGGGCAAAAATGGAGAATACCAAGCGACTATTAATAGAAAGGACCTACCAATTTTAGAGTCAAAGTTGTAGGTTATTCCACTGTTTCAGACCATTATGAATCCAATGGTGTATGTCTTATCTCTGTCCCATTCATAGTTTCCTCATCGTTTCTGATCATGACGAATCCAACTGTACCAAAACTACGTGAAAACCATTGAGGTAAATCGCTTTAAGTCGAAATATGTTGGATTGCTTGAAATATTCTCATAAAAGCCGAAGACATAGGGAAAAGTCCATTTTTTAATATGGCGGCAGAAAGTACCGAAAATAAATCAAAAACATTGAGGTACATCGCTTTAAGTCGCAATATGTTGGTTTGGTTGAAACTGTGCAATAAACACCAGGGATATAGGGAAAAGTCTATTTTTCTAGATGGCAGCCGAAGGTACCGAAAACAAATGTAAATCATTGTGGTACATCTCTTTGAGTCGCAATATGTTGCCTTGGTTGAAATATTCCCATAAATGCCGAAAATATAGGGAAAGGTATATTTTCTCAAGATGGCGGTCGGTTGAACAAATATGAATGAAAACATTCACGTACATGGATTGTAGTCGAAATATGTTGGTTTGGTTGAAATATTCCCATAAATGCAGAAGATATAGGAAAATTCAATTTCTTCAAGATAGCGGCCTATGGTACCGATAATGCATGAAAAATATTCAAGTACATGAATCGCAGTAGAAATACGTTGGTTTTGTAGAAATTGTGTAATAAACAGCGATGATATAGGGAAAAGTCTATATTATCAAGATGGCTTCCGAAGGTACCGAAAACAAATGAAAACAATTGAGCTACTTTGCTTTGAGTCGAAATATGTTGGTTTGGTTGAAATTTTCCCATAAACGCCGAAGATATAAGAAAAAGTCCG
>JAGDQP010071259.1:0-10655 GCA_022664845.1 Lepisma saccharinum | reverse complement strand
TGTGATCGCCTCTCATTGTCAATCATTATTAATTTTGTATTTATTCTTAAATTTTCATTTTTGTAATCATATTTCTATAATTAACTTTTATTTTCACAAATATTTTATTCTGTTGTAAATTCTAAAGAATAATAAAGATGGCGGGTAGAGAATCTCAACACGAACTCCCTTTAGCAAAGCAATATACGGCAAACCACACACACTTACGGAAATTATGACGTAGACCTATTGTTCTACTTTCCTTTAAGCGGCCATTTTGTTCATTTTTAAGACATCATACGATCGTCACGTGAAAGCACTAAGACGCACAAACAAGAGAGCAATGAACTATATTAACCTAATTATTTCGTCACTTCAAGACCGTATATAAAGGACCCCGACAGACCAATCGATCTGCTATCTCACACAGCCGGTCCATGCTGTCACTCTGTACTACAGTTCTAGAAGGAAGCCAAGAAACATAGAAGGAAGTCCAGTATAGTTTAAATCTCATCTTAAAAGAAGCAGTCAATTTTGATACAAGTCTTAGAAGAACACAACTTTCAACTTTATTTTCCAAGGTATGTTTCAAGGATTTCTTAGAACATTGGTGCTTAAATAGTTTCATTGCCTGAACGATTCGTGTGCTCTGTTAAATATTTTAGATTTGAATATAGCTTTTCGGTGTGTGCTGTATTTTATTTTGTTCATTAATCTTCGAGTTGAGATTCTGCGCCTTTTTAGGGAAAATGTAAAATCTTGTTATCCATTTCATTCCTAAAGCTAGAATATACTCTATCCCAGAAGTTACCATTATATTAGAGCTAATATCCACTTAACTCACGCTGAACGTCCCTCTCGTATTTGCGAATGCTCAAACCTTTATCTGAGTTACGCTCGAGTAGACTTCTCTTTAGCCCCCAAATAACAAAACCTAAAGTCTACGTAATATTTGCCCCCACAAATAGAGGAATAATTTCTCTATAATTGAACACAATTGCAAGACGAAGCCAGACGTTCACAGGACAAGTTCTAGACGTTCACAATAGCATTCTCAAGTACTCTCCTACCATGAATCAGGATTTTGTGAACAGGCATGTGTTCACAAATAATTGACGTACACAGCTTTACTGTTATTTTGTCATATTACTCAAATGTCTGAACCTCGATCGGAAATCCACAAGACAGAGGCATAAGAATTGTAGAGAAACGATAAATCAGTTTTCTGACTCCAGTGATGGACGAGGACAAAGCTGAATTCTGAAAAAGCCGAGAAGCTTTATCTATACCACTTCACACAATCCCATACGCATTATAGAGGCTATCGTTTCTAATTGCAACTTACGACAATATGACTTGTACATACAAAAGGGACACGAAAAGGCAAAATCCACTGCAAGGGCAATAAAGACAATAAAGTAGTCCATAGGCCAGAGCAGGTTTGAATGCACGGACAGTCGCGGAACAATTTGTACCTCCCTGTTCCTACCAAAACCATTGTGGAATATCTCGCTTTTCCCATATTTATTTCTAAGCGCACTGAAGTACATATAACAAAATTATTCTTGGCACACTAACACACACCAGAACGTACTCGAAAGTACATTTCTCGTGTGGAAACATCCTTCCTCCTCAAACACAGCGCTATTACAAAGCCTTCGATTTTCTGGCTCGCCGCCCAACTGAACCTCCATTTGCACGGCGTGTTTATAAGTAACTTTCGGTGGGCATAATCAGTTTGATATATGCTGGCTTTCTATTTGCGGAAAAGTTAAGATACTTGGCTATGGTGCGGCATAAAATTATTTAGCACTATCGATGCCCCAAAATGACTTTTGTCCAGCTAATTATAAGTTCTGGCCCACTGTGCACTGTTCGTGTTGAAACTTCGCAAGATGTTGGTATTTTTGTAAATGTTTAATACACACAAATTCTTGAAGATTCTAAACCCAGATGGTTATCGTTGGCTCCAGCACTTGAAAGGACTATTTCCACTTCTGCTCACAAGAATCGTGTCCTGTAATTTAACAAAATTCATTGATAATAACAATTAGTTTCTGTGATTTCAGTTTTTGCAGCAAGTAAAAAAAGTACAACAGTTGAATTAAGCAAATTGAAAGCGAAAAGAAGACTAAGAACAATCTGATTTGTTACCAACTTCGTTTACAACTTTTCAAGTTAAGTTTATTAATGAAGTTTTTCCTTTTTATTTTGTACATTTTAAACATGACAGTAAAGTGTCCCGGATTTTTACTTTTTAAATATAGCTGAAAGAGAGAGAGAGAGAGTAGATCTACTGGATGGTATCTAAAAATACTCGTAACCTACATTGTAATTCCGTAGAGCCTTGGTTTCCCAAATAATGTTGGTCACGACGATTGTCCTAGTCCAGGGTGATATTTAGATATAGCCCCAAACTACTAGCACAGAAATATATGAAGAGTCGCGTATACTGCCTTCTAGCTATTGACTTTTTTTTTTTTCAATTACACAGGCAATTTTGTGTGCTCTTCACGTAATTGCCATTGAGAGACAACATATTCTTGCTATATGTAAGTTAAATATTGCTAATCATCGATTCAGTACTATAATGTGAACGAGAAAAAGGACGAAAGATAAATTTACTCAGGAAATAGGTATTTCGATGAACCGTAGTTTTACCCAATTACTTTAAATTATACTACGCTTGGTCACTTTGTAGAACCACACAAAACACAAATTGAAGTTTAACAATTGAGCTCTTCATCAATTGCATAGTTCAAGCTCTCGACTTCAGTGAGAACACATGAATTTCTCAGTGTTGAATAAACATTGTGATGCCAAGTGGTGAGCTGCTTCAATACAGAAGTAACGATTTCTGGCCAGGAGAGCTAGATCAAGAGGCGGTGTTAATTGTACTGACAACGCAACACAAATTTGAACAAACGTACCGTGGCAAATGTTGATCCACTACATACTTTCAAACGAGGAGTTTCCTAACAATTATAAGATAAAATTAACTATACGAGCGATCGATAACTAACAAATATAATTAGTATCTACGTATGTCAATACTTAATTCTGCTTTCAAGGCTTGTCAAAAAAAAAAAAAAAAAAGAAAGATAATCGTACCCTTATCCTGCACAATCGTAAGATTATTTGTAGCGTTGCTCCTTTAATGTATCAAAAGAGTTTACGGTGCTTTTTCAGCGCTACTGGTGTAGAAAAACTCATTAATATATTAAATATGTTGGAACGTTAAATAGCGTGTATTCTTCAGAATTACTTGTTCGATAGAAGTCGCATTTATTAAGAGTAAATTAATAAAAAGTTAAACACGACTAGGTATAAAGAAAGCTAATTAAATCTCCAGCATTGATGTAACAATAAATTGATGTCCTTGTGTAAAAAGCAATGAAATGTGCAGTACGAAGTAATTGGATCTAGTAATTTTAATTTTAAACTTTATTTGAGTTCTGCCTGTTTTTTTACATTTTAAGAAAATTAATACTTTTTGATAAATAATTACTACTATTTATCCTCTTCCCATAAGAATGCTCTACAGCAAGTTTCCAAATTTAACACTATCATCAAGCACAGGAGAAGCAGGTTAGGTTTGGGCTCGAAATTGCTACCCAGCATTAATTTTCAACAAACAAATACGAGGGGCAGTCAAAAAGTTCCCGGAATTTCGTTGCAACTATTTATTACCACAATGTAGGTACACAATTACTTAATCGCCTTCAAAATAGGCTCCTTCAGCACACACACACACACTTGTTCCACCGCTCCTGCCATTGCTGGAAACAACGTTGAAAGTCCTGTTTTGGTATCTTCCGAAACTCATCCGTCGCATTGGTTTTGATGTCTTCGACGGTGGCAAAATGGTTACCTTTCAGGCCCTTTTTGACCTTGGGGAAGAGCCAGAAATCCGCCGGTGCCAAATCCGGTGTGTAGGGAGGCTGGTACAGGAGTGGAATGTTCGTTTCTGCGAGCCATGTCCCCACAACAAACGATGTGTGGGACGGCGAAACATTGAATCCTCTGTGCTTTTTTCAAAACATTCGGCCGCAGTCGACACACGTGTTTTCAGCTGATCCGGAGTTAGCATCCGCGGGACAAACTTTGCACTGACACGTTTCATCTTCAAACCATCTGACAGAATTGCGTGAATGGATCCATGAGAGATCTGCAATTCTAGTGCCAACTCGTCGATGGTCAATCGTCGGTCTGATCTGATTAACTGTTTCACTTGCTCGACCATTTCTTCGTTTCTGGAGGTTGATGGTCTTCCACTCCGGTGCTCGTCTTCCAGCGATTCCTGTCCATCCCGAAACCGTGAAAAACACTCGTAAATGGCTGGTTTCCTTAAAGCAGCGTCCCCGTAAACTGTTTGCAAGGCTAACAAAGTCTCTGCATCAAATTTCCTCAAACGGCACATGAATTTGATGTTCACCCTTTGCTCGAACTGCGACATCGTACCAACAGATCACCACACGGTCGTAAATGTAAATAACCAAAATAAACAAAAAAAAACATTATGCAAATTATTGCAGAGTAATCAAGAATATTTCGTTACATCAGAGCAATTAATTCAGACTAATAGAAGGGGCAGCAAAAAAGTTACGACGAAATTCCGGGAACTTTTTGACTGCTCCTCGTATAAAATAACAATTCATTATTATTATTATTATTATTAGAAGTTTGATTTGGCGAAGAAGATCAATGGAATTATAACGGTTTGAAGGATGGTCTAAAACACAAATGATACACCTGACGAAGTCTAAAGTATATTGTCTACTCAGGGGCTTTAACACTGGACCGCACCAGCTTGGGGGTCGCAGATGTCGTGACTCTGTGATGATAAAGGACATAACAACTGATTGCTGATCGTGGGGTCCCGGGTTACCCGGCTCAACCAAGGGATTTTTTTTTCAAAGCGAAAGGGTCTGGAATGGTGCCTACCCAGCATCGTGGTGCAATTGGGGAGCTGCTGTGAATAAAAGACAGTGGTGATCACAGTTGAGAGCTTCCGCTCTCCTCTCCCAACACGTCTGGTCAGCGTAGGAGCAGTAGACCAACTCCTCTCTCCGGCAGAGGTCTCATCGAGTAGTGGATTGAATATGGCTGTGAATTATTATTACATGAGAATGAGTAATCTGTTTACATAAAATGAAAAGTCGTCGGAATATTTATTCAGACTGTGAAAGCAATCTCCAAACTTTACATGGCTAAGTTTTATTATAGCAGGTGGGTAACATAGGCATATACATTTTTATATCTGACATGAGTGCCATTTACATAGTAACGAAAATTCGCACCAACTTGAACCACATTTGACAAAATGATACATGGCAATCTGAAAATTTAGGTATAATAAAATCTTCCAACTAATTAGTTTCCAAGGTAACAAGACTCAATTTGTGAATGCATTCCTATATCATGTGAGAACAGCTGAATTGATCTTAACCAAACTTTATATGATGGTAAAAGTCAGTACTCCCAAGGTTATAGTATGTTATTGATAGTTGCAGTAGTAGTAGCAATAGAAATATAAATAGTCAGTGTTGCAGCAGTAATAATAGTAACAAGTAGTAGTAGTAGTAGTAGTAGTAGTAGTAGTAGTAGTAGTAGTAGTAGTAAAAGTAGGAGGAGGAGGAGGAAAGGAAGAAAAACCATGAAAAGTCTAGGTATAGTAGAATGGCACTAGTAATGCTAATAGTAAAAGAATACAGAGAAATGGTGATAAAAGTAGTTAGGTAGTAGTAGTAGTACTAGTAGTAACAGTAGAATTGAATTTGAATTTAATTTAAAGCCTTTAGGCAACTTTGGCTCAGGCCGGAAGGATGATGAAGATATGATTGGTGGAATGAAGAAAGCAGGACGAAATGGAAGAACCTCGAGAAAACCCACGCACACGGTTTTTGTCCACCACACGGCACCACAAGCCCACATGGCACGAGCATGGTTTGAACCGACGAACCCAAGGGCCAGAGGTGAGCGCTCTAACCGTTGATCCACCGCGTTGGGGCAGGCTGAGAACCTTTCGGTCTGTAACACCTGTGGTTTATTTATTATAAATATATTAGAAACAAATGGCTATTAATGGATACTGGACAGGAGACAATACATGCTAGAGGGTATGAAGACAAAGACCGCCATCTTCAAAGCAGCCATTGTGACTATGCTTCAAAATTTTGATATAGTAAGTGGATCATATGATATATCAATCTATGTTGGAATGTTGCAAGAAACGCAATGACGAAGTCAATTTTGACATAACTCTATTCCTGTACCACAAACTGATACGTTAAATTGATTTGGAGAATGTAAGTAGAATGATGAAAAAACATGTTAAAACAGTTGAAGGAACGAAAACCAAATGGCTACTATGAGGTACCGTTATGGTGGAAAATATGATCCTCACGGTCGCAACATGCAGTGCACTATAAAGTTTTAAATACACTAACGGAAGGTGAAGTCCGAATTTCAAGAAGGTGTAATGCTAGGTGAAAGTGACCTTCTCCAGGTCAATTTTACGTGTCATTTTGCCGTACAGGAATAGAGTTATGCCGAAATTGGCTTCGTCAATGGCTTTCTTGGAACATTCCAGAATAGATTGATATATCACAGGACCTATTTAAAAATTTGAAGCATAGTCAAGATGGCGGTCATTGTCGTCATACCCTCCAGCATGTATTGTCTCCTGTCCAGTATCCATTAGTAGCCCTTTGCTTTCAATATATTTAACAGTTTATTAAAAAATAAAAAGGATTTTAAAAAAAAAAAAAAAAAAACGCGCTTTTCTAAGCAAAGAAAAATGGACTAGAAGGTAAAAAATAATAAATGTATGAATCGGAAACTAAAAGCGTGGGTGCTATTAGATATTATGATTTTATGATAAGGTAAGCAAGAGCAACCACGCTTTTATTATCCGACTCATAAATTTATTATTTTTTACTTTTGAGTCCATTTTTCTTTGTTTAAAAAAGCGTTTTTTTTTTTAATTTTCTTTCTATATTAAGAGCTTCGCACACCCCAATCCTAAAGTGTTCTGCAACCAGACAAAACCCAACATCGTTGCAGGCTAGTACTTATTTTAGGAGAAAGAAGTCCATATTAAATAATTATTTTTAAATTAACCCGTTTCTGCTCAAATTATTATTATTTAGAATTTTTGAACGTCCTTCATTTATTGGTATATTCAAAGACTAACTAGACGTATGAAGTCGTTTTTAGTGATCCTGAGGTCATAGGTTACAAAAAAAGTGATGTCGACATTTGTCGACAGTGAGCGCGAATGGGAACATTAAAGTTTTTTGCCCCATGTCGACCAGTTATAAAAAAGGGAAAACTGATATAAGTTTCATATGTCCCAGTATTTATTTAACACTTTCTTCCTTTACAATGCTGGTATTACATCTTTTACTAAAAGACAATTAAAAAAATCACAATATTTCATAAAATAGCAGTAGGGGCCTACGTTCTCTAGAATACAAAGCCTTATTGAAAATCTATACTCATGTTTTCTGAAATTATAGCTTTAAAAATAATTTTATTATTATATTAGCTTATATATGGATTCATTTATTTCTACCTTAGAAAAATGACATAAAAGAATGTAGTCCTTTCTGAACTATTAAAGCTTATTCTTAATCTTTTCATTGTGAATTACTTTGTAAATGAAACTTTCTAGAGTCAGTAAAACTGGCTATCATTTGCAAAGTTTCTTACTGACGTTTGTGGAAAGCTTCACTACAGTTCACGTGACAACCGCCTTGACAGTTTACACTTTTTTCGTGTAGCTTTTCCACAATGTCCACACTTTATCTGTGTTACACTCGTTTCAAGGTAGTGTGTTTCTCTACTAAAACGTACATCAGGAAGTACCTGCTGCAGGGCGCTGTTTTGCCAAGGTATGCCCTCACAACATAACTTGTGAAGCCTAGGAAGTCCAATTCATTTGAAGACCCGCTTGGAGTTAGACGGTATAAAAGCCAGGCATTGTTCATTGTAACATTCAGCAGATAGGTATTGATTGGCCAATACCACTTCTTGTTTCGAATGTTAATTCGATATGATGAAATGTTTTGGTCAAGACGATCAACTCCTCTCATGAAGGTGTTGTAGAATATTACACAAGCTGGTTGGGGGACAAAAATATCCTTCTTGAAAGCACTTGACCATCTCTTTACCTTTCCACTTGGGTTGGTACCGCACACAGTATCACTGTTACAACACTGCTGTCATTATACCGAACCAATGTAATACCACTTTCTTGATCGGTCACTTGAGAGTAGCTGCTCGAAGTTGATTTCCTGTTAATTTGTTCCAATCACCTGTCGGTACATCATCATTACTGTCAGCATCACTTAATGCTCGATTTTCTGGAGGTTCAAGATACACTGTAGCTGACATAATACCCTCAGCCTCATATTCTTCTAAGATACCTGCTATCTGTTCAACAGTCAAGCTGAAAAGACAAAAAAGAAAAAGAACACGTTACAGTCTAATCAAAATTGAACAAACTCATGAATTATCAAGAAAATTATGTGAAAGCCTAAAACTCTCTTTTATAAAGCTATATTCACTATTGTACATTTTAATATTTTGAAACAACTACTTAAACAACGTCTTGAAACAAATGAAGAAGTCCCAGGGACACTTATGGTTCGCGAGACACGCTGTAATCATCAATATTATAAACTATTAAATAACATAGGTGTTTGGTGTTAAAAAATAAAAAAAGCTAAGCAAAAGCTCATTTAAAGTAGGTGTACCCTTTTAGGACTACTGTCGACAAATGTTGACATAAAAAACTGAGACAAAATATTTGTCTATATTTAAATGAATAATACCAAAATCATTTAATTTGCTTATTGCCACATGTTTTAAGAACAACATTACTCATCAACTTAAATATATACGTTTAATAATAAATAGAAATAGTCTTACCTTTGAGAGAATGACATGGTGCTGCTCACATGCGTACGAACTTGAAGCCACAACTGAAAACATGTGACAGGAAGCGGATGGTCGATGACGTCATTGTAGTCTGTGAGTACCAACTCTTAACAAAAGAATATTCTATATCTCACAAACGAATTAACTTTCACTCCAGACACTTCCAAACTCTATGTCAACAAATGTCGACAGCGGGCAGAAACGGGTTTACAGTTAACTGGATTATTCTGTCGTATATCTAATGACTGAATATTGTATTGTCATCGGAAGCAAGCAAGTTTAATTTTTTTAAAAGAAATCACATGATGAAAAGTGAGTTAAAAATTAATTACAAGATTTGTACCAGAGATGAAACATGATTACAGAGTACGTTAATAAAAAGCATGTAATATATATATATATATATATCATATCTCTGGCCGGGAAACAGGAACAGGACCGGGAAACCGGGACTGTCGCCCCAAAAGGTTTCTGCCACTAACTGGGAGGAGACCCCTTAATTCCTCTTGCTGACACTTAAGGGAACCGACCGGGGTAGACGCCTAATGTCCAATCCATACGTTCACGTCGTGGGGCCTGTTAGTACCCAAGCAACTGCTTGGCGAACGAACATGGATGGGTTGCTCACCAACCCGCATTAGCTGACAGCGTGGTGAGTCAAATGTCAGCACCTCTCCTTTCTTTACATATGATGGTACAAGCAACGAAACAGCCTCGGAGGACCTCATTACCCGGAGGACGGAATGCAGGTGCCAACGGCAGCGGTCAGTCCTGCAGGAAGTCAGAGGGTCAAAATGCCCGGGTTTGGACTGTAGACTGCCAGGACACCGACACGGCAACTCGAACGGACCTATACGTGGCGACCCTCAACTGTAAGTCACTTGCAGGAGAGGACAAATTAGAAGAACTGCAGAATGCACTTAAGAGGATTAAGTGGGACATCATAGGACTATCAGAAGTGTGGAGGAAGAATGAAGAACAGTTGGAACTACCGTCAGTGCACACGTTCTACTTCAAAGGAACAGAAACTGGAAAAGCGACAGGCGTTAGCTTTATAATTAATAAAGACCTGAAGTCACGAATCACAGAAATTGAAGGAATTTCAGATAGAATCGCACGGGTAGTAATAAAAATTAACAAGAGATACAGTATGGAAATTATACAAGTGTACGCTCCAACAACCTCGCACCCGGAGGAGGAAGTCGAAGACCTATACGAGGAGATTCAGAAGATTTTGGATAGTAGCAAATCGCATTACAAAATTGTAATGGGAGACTTCAATGCGAAAGTAGGAACCAAGCAGAGCAGTGACACGAAAGTGGGAAACTTTGGATTTGGCAAAAGAAACAAGAGAGGAGAGAAGTTAGTGGAATTCTCAGAAGCCAACAGACTGTTCATTTCCAATACATTTTTCAAGAAACCGCCCCAGAGGAAGTGGACATGGAAAGGCCCAAATGGGACCAAAAACGAAATAGACTACGTTCTATCAAATAACAGGGCAATTGTGCAAGACGTGTCTGTTCTAAACAGTTTCAAAATCTCGAGTGATCATAGGATGGTGAGATGTAAGCTGAAACTAAATACTAGACTAGAGAGAAAGAAGCTTATAAGAGGAAAACCGTCAGTTTTAGATCTGGAAAATCTTGGAAAACACAGACAGACATTCGAGATAGAACTAAGCAACAGATTCAGCGCCTTGGAAGAGTTAGAGGATGAAGAAGACATCGATAGCA
>JAGDQP010071255.1:0-10655 GCA_022664845.1 Lepisma saccharinum | reverse complement strand
TATATATATATAAACTGATGGTTGAAAAAAATATAAGAAAGTTATTTTCTAATAAAGTTTAACATACGGAATGTTCATAAATGATGTTCAGAACTCCATGTTGTCTTTAAGAAATATGACAGACAAAAACTTGAAATATTTATTTCCAAAAAACCTCGAAAACAGAAAAAATAAAGCAACGAAGAAAGAGGAAGACAAGAAAGTGTACACCTTCTAGAATAACGTCATTACTGGTAATGACGCCGTCATTAGTTCACGATTACTCCCTTATTACTTTTCCACTTTATATTATCATTAACAGCGCCATTATTTTGATTCAATGCCAGACTAGTCGTCAACGAAAATTGTACGCAGATTTTATCTTCGTCAGAGAATGGGTTTCCAAACTATGATTTTATTTTTAAAAAGTTTTGGGTACCAAACGCATGTAAAATAATAAGGAAGGCTGGAAAAGGGAAACTTCCCCTACAAGGATCACTTTCTCCCCACATTCCTTTAACTGAACTTCTCTAGCGTATTCATAACATATGCAACATACATGGTTTATTTTTTACACCATATCCGAATTCGGTTGAATGGTTAGTTTTCAGAGAATTTTTGAAGATGCAAAATTTTAACATTTGACATTTTCCATGTTAGTGGCGTCGCCGTATCAGCTATGAACCCAAAAATACAAAATATTTTAGAATAGTCCAACCACATTTGGCCAATAATAATAATAATCTTGACAGTATGTACCTCTGATTGCCATGCTGTCGGCACACAGTGATAGAACACTTAGCAACAAAGGCACCTACTTTTCTATACATTTTAAAATATATTTTAATAGCATTTCTACGACTGTTCCTACCAGAACTACCACTTTTCCGCAGCCGCACCATAAACAAACGGGTCACCTTCTCGGGAAGCGAACCCTCTCCCTGTAACCGGTCACAACCAGGGTAGAGGATGACTGCCATACTGGTTGAAGATAGAATTTCCTGTACACACATGTATTTTGATATTAGTTTCCAAGAGAGAAGTCTACATTTTTCTTACTAATCTTCAATTACTTTTTCTGGGGATATTTCCTGGGCTTTGAGTGTTAGTTATTATTGTCATTATTTGGATACGAAAGGTCTTTGTTATGGTGGGCGAAACTTCAGAAGGAAGTACATTCCGTGCGCGAAGAAAAAATCTAATAGAGAAAGGAAAGGAGACCAAAGGAAGGTCAAAGCGAGGTGTAAGGAAGGTAAAATATATTTTCAAATTCTGGGGATGGAAGGTAGTTCATCTTTGTGTGTTTTGCCGAAATTAGATGGGAAAAGTATATGGGGTCCAGTACTTTCAGCCACGAAGCTTGATTACAAAGTGTTTGTAATCACAAGTTGATTCGCGGTAAAGTTGGAAAACTACAAAACCGAGAGTAGAACTCAATACTGAAAATAGTCAGTTCAATTAATGGTAGTTTTGCTGCTTCAACAGCTGCAAAACTGTCTTGAAAAGAGAGGAGACAAAAACAGATTAAAGAACGGGTTCGTAAGATGCAATTGTATGGTGTGCACCAAATATCTTTTAAGGCGAACGGGACATCAGAACAAACTTTTTTCTGGATTTATTTCAGGATGTTCTTCCTACACGTGAACCAGCACAATAGTCTCCCCTCAGCAGCTAAACTGACTCCATGGCAACTTCATCACTCCACTGGTTTCTCTCCAGGGGGCGTCCGCTGTACAACTGAATCCCACCGCCACGGAGAAGCATCGAAATCGAACAGTGAGTAAGTAAGTCAAGATTAAGTGTAAGGATCTGACGCCCCATTTCACTTGAACAGGACGCTTTATTGGCACTCTTCAATTTGAGGACACTTTCCGTTGCTTTTGCAGCTTTGCTACCTATTGATCGATCCGCTGGTGTCCTCTTATACTTTTTTCTGAAGTTTCGTTGCACTTGCCAGAAATATTGACTCTTCAAACACTACTATACAAGCTGCTTTCTCTTCTGACCTAGACAAAACAACTAGTATCACCCATTTTTGTAAACAGAAACTACTTTGATAGTTGCCATAACCTACTGCAAGTTCTTGTCTATCGCAATTTCCAATAACGAATATAAATACATTTATTTATGAACGCCCTGTACGTTACTCAATAATGAATCTACTGAAATAAAATGAATATAAATTCCAAGAAAAATGTAGATGTTTATCATTTTATTATTGATACTATTCGGTGAAAGCGACCGTCTTTAGATAAACAGCTACTCTTTCACGTAATGAACATTTCCATGCAAGAATCTAGCATCGTGTAACTGAGAAATTTTCATTCCCTTGATAATTTTAACACGAAAGAGGATCACACCATCAATTTTGTTTGTCATCACAGACTTGCGCTAATTTCTCGACCAGAGACTACCCAACACAAAAATCAGTTCTCTTTCTTTCTTGGCGTGGTCACGTCGTCTTTGGCCGTGAGAACAAATGTTAGGCCATCATGGCGATCATGTAAAAGAATGAGCCTTGATCAAGACGAGAATTCTGCTAAATCATCCTCCAATGTTCGCTGCTGTATCTTCTTGGTATGACGTCACCACGCAGTCACAGTCCAGTTGAGAGTAGGTATGTCTCCAGAGGGCGTTAGTACCTTTCGAGTCTGAGCTCCTGAGACACAATTATGAATTGAACCCGGATGTCGTTCCTTCTCTTTGAGAACTCCACAAAGAAGTTCATCTTCTCCGATATCGCACTTGTTCTCCGACTTCATTTGTTACCTATTCTGTGAGAAGAGCGATACTTCTCTTTTTCTGCTTTCTTGTCTTTGTATTTGACATGAGTATTATCACTGTTAGGAAGAGCCGACGTAACAGATCTATATAGTAGATCTGTTTTCCTATCTGCTTCTTTGGCCCAAGAGCACTACACCACTTCGTTTAATGGCTCGACGTATTTTGAAACAGCCACTAACATACAACACAGCAAAGGAGCAATGACATCAACAATGACATTGAAATTTCTATTACTATTGAGATATGAGGCTCATCCATAAATTTCGCCTTACCCCTACCTTTGTCTTCAAAATTCTGGATTAAAAAAAAATGTATTAGTCTTCATTTAACAACCACTTATGGTAGAGACATGTTTTAGTGTGTGGTAATTCCTCTTCAAAGTATTAAGACTGCACATTAGCATAACTTTTCTTTTACAAGCTTTCATCAAAGTATACAAGTGTGTACTTAAAAAAAAAACAACGAAATAATGGCAATTTCTTAAAGGTGACTTAATATAGCTTGTTGATACATTTCGCCACACACTGTTCATACTTACCTTTAATATGCAAAAGCAGAATTAGAACTCTCTCATTTATAAATAGTTAATGACTACTCATATGGCTGCATACAAAGTCCAATCCTCTTAATAGGCTATACCGTTGTTGATCATTTCGTAGCCAGCTTCGAATTGCGTCTCTTACTTTCCAATAATTAGTATGTACCACGAACACAAACCGTATATATGTAGAACAGCCAGCGGCCATCTCAACATTTGCAATCGTTAACAAAAAAGTGCTTCTTAAAACGTTTAGAGGGGGACAGATATTGGCACCTCCGGCATTAATTAAGCACTCGAACAGAAGAATTTACAATTAAAATAATAACTAAGATAAATACGCAACAATTACAACGAAGACATCTCAATTCATTCCCAAACTCAGTAATTAACACTCCCCATTTCTTGACAATGAACGTTATTAAGTGAAACAACTGATTGATAGCAACGATCTTTTCACCTCGCACGAGCATAAAGTAAAGCCACGATAGTAACAAAAACACGCTGCAATCTTTAGAACAACAACGTCATATCTGTGATTTTTAGCAACTAATATTCACTGCACGTAAATTTCTTTCTCAATAAATACTAGGAGAAACACCCCTATGAAATTATCACTTCTTATAACAAGACATACGATGTTTTAAACTTTCGAAACACTTGACACAATCTTCTTTTTCCAAATTGTAGTTCTACCACTTTTTCGTAGCAGCAATAAATGCTTCAGAATTTCAACATTACATGTTCGTAAAAAGGTCATTAACAGGAGATCCTTAATTAAAAACAAAATAATGCCCAATCAGAACAGGTACTTCAGGCAAATTAACACTGAATGTTCAACAAGATTGAAACCTGAAAATTTTATAAGGTACCCCAATCAAAGTTGCTATGTTGTTAACACATGCTCATATTTGCAAGCGATACTAAAATACGGTACTTATTAAAACAACGATGTCAAAGCACACAATAGATAAAATAACATAATCATGTCTGCATGGTACAGTGGTTACGGTTGCTGCCTACAAACGAACCATGAGACGTTTGACTAACAAGGTACACTACGGAGTAGTGCACTCCGAAAAGCAGACAACATACGTAAAAATTAGCTGCTCAATTGCAGAACTAACTGAGAAATTTAAGATTTTTTTTTTTTAAATCCAAATTTGAATTTTGTTGACATTTGAAGCACAGAAACCGAATTCGACAGCCAAACTTCGCAGATGAATTCTTGACACCACAACAAGAAAATAAGTTACCTCTGTCATTTGTTCACTTTTTAGATACAAGGGTCCAAATTTGGAGCCCAAAGTTCGTTGTCGTTTCGAACAAAGGAACGCTATTCGACAGTCAAACTTCGCAGATGAATTCCTCATACCAAAACAGGTAAAAGAAAAGGTATATTTGTCATTTGTCGAATTTCACTTCTTTTTCGAGATAAAAGGGATTCCAATTTGGAGCCCAAAATCATTTTTTTAAAACGTGCAATGTTAAATAAAAATAATATTTCGCGGTAAACCATAAAGTATGCATTAAAGTAGTGTTTAGAGTTAGATAGTTGATTTATATTAATACGGTGCATATAACGAGTTAAAATATATCATCAGTTTTTCAGTGTTGCAAACTTGGTATATTTTTAATCATACTACGACGGTTTATTGAATATTTGGTACTCCCCAGTCATCCCCCTGTGAAGCACCTAAAATAGCATTTCAAACTGGAAATACTGTATCAGGTCAAACATGGAAAATCAATATATGCAACGTGAAACTTGGTATAATATTTAGTATGCAACACTGAGTTCTAAGATTTTACATATAATGTTTATCATTACTAGGAGCATACCAAATATACAATAAACACCGAGCCGCTGTAGCTCGATGGTAGAGCGTTGGCGTAGCATTCGGGAGGTCATGGGTTCGATCCCAGCGGCCGACCATCCTCACTGAGGTTTCCAGGGTTTTTCTTCAGTCACACCAGGCAAATGCCGGAATGGCACCTTGAACATAGGTCCTGGTCGACAGCTTCACGAATCCTTTCCCCTCCCCTATCCCGCCCTGAGCCTTAGATACTCAACAATAAATCTCAGTTGTTTGGAAAAAAAACTTGATATCACGATGGGAAGGTTGCGCTAAAGAAAAGGTCCAGGAAAATTAGGTGCAGAGTTTCGGTAATAGGTACTGTACTCATAGGCGCAGAGTTTAGGGGCTAGACACTACCTCTCAAATATGTTCATTTTTACGGACGGACGGGACTACAGACGCGAACATATGTCTCATTCCCCTCCCCACAATATTTTCTTCAAGTTGGCAGCTGTGACTGTACTTCCATTTCCTTATATAGACAACACTCGAAACATACTACCGATACTACAAACCTTTTCTCTCTCTAAATTCGAAACGACTACCCTGAATTCCAACACAACGCTAGTGTAATCCAATTTCACATACGGTGGCGGCACTTAGTCTTCTCGGTTAATTGACTGAATTGTTATTAACGTCCTAAATGATCTGTAAGCTTCTAAGGACGGAACCTACAGTTTAACGTGGGCTCCGAACCACTTGTGTCCCCAATGGGAATCGAACCCTCGACCCTTTGATTACAAGGCAGAGAGCGTTATCACTCAACCATATGGGACACGTTTATTTTCTCGGGTTTCCACCATAGCTTCCTTGGAGTTAATATATATGGAGCTTAGGAGTCCTGTAAACCCATTCGACATAATACCGAACCCTATGGCGTTCGTAACGGGGCGCCGCCTCTCCCACTTTAAAATCTCAAATTAAACATAAAAAACGTTAACACTGTTACACATTTATACATTTATATATATATATATAAGGGTGGTAAGGTTACGGACCGACATACTTCGGGAGATGATAGTATAGTGAAAAATAAAGAAAAAAGGTCGAGGGAACGGGGGTGAAATTCCGAGGCGTTACGGAGCTACAGCCTGCCGAAAGCGTGGGAAAATGAACTTCAGAGTAAATTATTGTGAAGACGAAAAATCGGAGAGTAGGCGGTTGAGAGTAAATTAGAGGAAGTCACACCCGGGCTATCCAAAAATGCATATTGGAAAATTCTACAAGCAGGGCGCACGGGATTCCCCAAAGGAAGTAGGGGATTCCCAGAAAGTTTTCCAAGTAAAGATGGGTCAATAGGACCACAAATGGGATGATCAGCCAACAGGTAACAATAATTCACTGCCGGCACATCGATATCTCAACGAGAATTAATGTTATGACCATTTTTTAAAATGATGATTGGTTGCATATCAGACAGGGGTGGTAATTAAAGAAAGTCGACGACCGTTTGGCTTATTTATTAGCAATGAGAGAGACTAGGAGTATCCAGTCGGATGGTGGTGAGTACGCATCTCAACAGCTGCAGTGTAGTAAAAAAGACGTCCTCGTTGGTCGAGTGGTCCAGGAGTAACTTTGTAGCTGGAGTTGTGGCCATTGCCGTCCGTAGCAATTGGAGAATGTAGTGAGTGTATGTAGCATGCGTACCTCAGTATGTTGTTGGAAGAGACACTTGGAAATATCATACAAAAAGACGTTAGGTGTGTTGGAATGCATTACCGATCACAATGACTCGGACTGACTGAGAGGTTATTGTGCGTGCTTCGTGTCCCGGTCACGAGTTCAACTTCCGTCTGGGTCTCCTGAAAGCAGCCGTTCGGAGCCAACTTGACCACATATTGTAGGTCTCGTCCTTACATGCGCACCAGCTCGTTTATAACTCGCATAATAATTTAATCAAGCACGAGACCCCAGGAGTGAATAGTACTTGGTCAGCTTCGCGATGGAGCAGATTTCAGGACCTACACAGAAATGAGGATGGGTATAGGAAATTCTAGTACTTAAACTACGATACATGAATCAATCTAATGGATAATCAGGGGAGAGGAAGGTAGTGTCCACAGTCTTTAATTATGGGCTAGGTGACAAGACGATGATTTGGCATTGACACTCCATCACATACAAATAACGTCCTAATGACAAATTCTGCATTTTCAACTATAATCTAACCCTCTCCGTTCACACTCGTGAGTCGCAATCGAATCCGCCCCCTTGACCAAAATACCACTTGTACGTGACACAGGCTAACGAGAATCAATACTCATACACTGGAGAATACACAATACATCATTCGTACAAACTAGGACGCAAAACATCCAATATCCCATAGTCGAGTTCCAAATCAGAGTTGCTAGAATGTACAAATACCTTTTTTCGAGTATTCTACTATAGGTACATTTTGCATTGTAATAGGTACATGTTCGTACGTTCCGACTCAGCTCGGATTCATTATTCTCTTGCACGCATTTTGTTTGCTTGTGTAGAATAGACAGATTGAACTATTTAAGCTTGTGATACCGTATGGAAAACTTACTTTTTGCTTTGCATCGGTTGACACCTGATGTCTCGTACACAGGCGTGTTTGTTTTCTCTCTTCCATGTCATTATTCTTTGGCTGCTCTACTACACTGCGTTCCTTCTACTAACCAGTCTAACGTGCCTCTTCATTAACTAATACTCTCCGTCCATCCTTTGCATGCTGTTACGCTTTAATCATACACCTGATTCTTTTCAAGGCGGGCTTCAATGCAAGACTGCTGTGACATCACGGACGCCTGATAGCACTGACCACTCGACCAACGAGGACGTCTTTTTCACTGCACTGCAGCTGTTGAGATGCGTACTCACCACCATCCGACTGGATACTCCTAGTCTCTCTCATTGCTAATAAATAAGCCAAACGCTCGTTGACTGTCTTTAATTATCACCCTGTCTGATATGCAACCACGCATCACTTTATAAAAATGGTCATAACATTAATTCTCGTTGAGATATCGATGTGCCGGCAATGAATTATTGTTACCTGTTGGCTGATCATCCCATTTGTGGTCCTATTGACCCATCTTTACTTGGAAAACTTTCTGGGAATCCCCTACTTCCTTTGGGGAATCCCTTGCGCCCTGCTTGTAGAATTTTCCAATATGCATTTTTGGATAGCCCGGGTGTGACTTCCTCTAATTTACTCTCAACCGCCTACTCTCCGATTTTTCGTCTTCACAATAATTTACTCTGAAGTTCATTTTCCCACGGTTTCGGCAGGCTGTAGCTCCGTAACGCCTCGGAATTTCACCCCCGTTCCCTCGACCTTTTTTCTTTATTTTTCACTGTACTATCACCTCCCGAAGTATGTCGGTCCGTAACCTTACCACCCTGTATATATATCTTGGACGGGTGACCGTTGCAGTGCTCCAGATGGTGTTGCCTGTGCGGCATCCACCCAGCGTCGTGAGGCCAAGTGGGGAGCTACCTGAATAAAGAGGTAGCGATCACAGTTGGGAGCTTCGGCTCTCCTCTCCCAACACGTCTGGTCAGCGTGGGAGCAGTAGACCACCTCCTCCCTCCGGGAGAGGCCTCATCCAGTAGTGGATTCAATATGGCTGTGCATTATATATATATATATATATATATATATATATATAACACTAAAATGCACAGAAATACACGCACTCCAACAAAGTGAGTATTAAATTTATAGAGAAATAAATAAATGTCTAAACTCTAATTATTATGTACTGCTTATAAATGTTAATATGTTATTTCTAGGCTCAATAGCTCGGTCAAGTTCGTTAATGACCAAAATCGGCCCATGGGAGTGGTCGGGGGAGGGGCTTGAAATTTTATATATATATATATATATATATATATATATATATATATAGAGTGGGGTGGGGGGACTCTGAACGATTTCATGATAATTCACCTTGTAAGCAAACGGTTCGCAACGAATGGAAGAAACTTTACATGGAATCGAAAGCCCAATATGTTGTTCAACACTCGGTGTAAGCACTGCGTGATATCTGGTACAGAATGGATGCTACGTGTGTGGAAATAAACACGTGTGTCCTGTTCAGAGTCACCCACGACCGAAGGGTGACACTGAACAACGGAGGGGTGACACTGAACATTGAAAAGAAAAGCACTAGATCTGTGCATAAATACTACACGTATTATATATTTTAGGAAAAAATAATCTGCATGTATGATCTCTACAATAAGAACAAAGAAAGAGCATTACTTAAGTCAAAACAAAGTCAATAAAAGAGTCTACTGTGTAATAAAAGCTCCTTGGGGACCGTAGACCCCGTAGAGCTAAGGAATGTTGGCATGTCCTCATGCCCTGGTTCTGCATCGTCCACAGATAAAAAGTACATTGTCACCAGCGCCCACACAGACCACGTGGTACCAACGCCTGCACCTTGAACATTGGTTCCAATCACCCATCGCAGATGACCCAGGGGCGTAGTAATTTCGTCCACAAAATCCACAGTCTTCTGAAGATGCCTGTTGTGAAGGGCTCGGTGGTGACATCTGTACAGTCCGTTGAACGAAAAACGTCTTCCTCCCTTTCCCCCGAATAACTGCTGCAGACCTACCTTGCTTGTTTTCGCGTCGTTGTTTGCTTCGTAACTCGTTGATGTACGACAGCAATGTTAACAGTGTAGCCTGCTGCGCTCTTGCAATGTTCTTCTCTGACGTCGTTGTTTGTGGTACGAGCACAATTTTCTGGAAGGACATGGGACTTAACGTCGGTTTCGTTTGTGCAGTATCTTCGCAGGAAGAGGTTGCCTCCCGAACTGGACGGGCACTACCTTTTTCTGTAGCTTCGGTGGCATCTGTTCTATTCAAATTGTCTGTTCTGATGGGAGAGCGTGGTGTCACTGTGTATGGTGAAGAAGGTTCAAACAAATGATCAGGAATGATATCGGGATTAAGGGGAACAATGCCACAGACTTGAAATCCCTTAAAGGCGTTGCCAACTGTAGCAGCTTTTCCCCAAGCTTCTTGGAAAACACGTCCAAAGCTGATTCTGGTTAGTTTCCTTCCAACATGACAACGCATCCACTTGTTGGCGGCAGACACGTAATACGCCTTTAGAGCTTTAGAAACGGACCTATCCAAAGGCTGTAAGCGATGGATGCAGTGGGCAGGCAGACAGAGGAGTTCAATATCATTTTCTTCGCAAAACATTAGAACGTCCATACTTTTCGTGTGGCTATAGTGGCCATCCCAAGCAGCAAACATTTCCCAGGGACGCTGAAAATGGTGCAGCCAACGTAAGAATACATCTTCTTTCACATATCCATTCTCACTCATATCAACAACAGAAGCTGGGGGAAGATCATTGTTCAGATCATTACGTTGCCTATCTCCGCGGAACACCAAGTACGGAGGAATGAAAGCGCCTGCAGCATTACGACAAGCTATTAACGAGACATTTTCTCCTTTCTGGGCGGATGTCACAAACACTGCATTTGGGCTACCCTTTTCTGCCACAA
>JAGDQP010071254.1:0-10655 GCA_022664845.1 Lepisma saccharinum | reverse complement strand
GGGGGGGGGTCGTAGCCTTTCATAGTGTTGGAGGGCGTAAGAGGCGTAGCGTAGTGTAATTCTGCTATGTTAATTTGGGGGTGCCGTTGAAAAAATATGTTCATTATGCCATCTTAAATAGGGGTTGAAAAAGGGGGTCATACTCTTTTAGAAAAATAATACCATTTTTTACAATTAAAAATAAGGGTCGTAAAAGAGAATAAAAAGTACCCAAATCTAGTTCCAAAAAGCAACCAAATTTGGTTCCAGACCTCATGACACCATGTATCATACAGTCCTGGAAAATGGACTCCTTGCTATCAGCCAGGTATCAGTAGTGCAATTCCTCACAAAGTGAGGTCAAGTGACGGTATTACTGCTGTCGTGGCATTGACTGATTGAGCGCAAGTGTTGGGCCAGAATGTAGTTCGAGTTCGATCCCACTCTGATCAGTGTTCACAAGTTGAATACTGGGATCGTTCCTAGTGAGTTCAGTGACTGCATGGACAAAAACCATTGCGTCGTTCTGAACGCATTCTTGATTGTCAGTCACATTTTTTGTTGCCACGTTTGTGATTTTCCGTGAAGTCATCTTACATTTCTGCTTAAAAGTGTGCAGCCACGTTTCTCCAGCTCTTAAGGTTGAAAGTTTGAGCTTCCTTGCCGTTTTCAATGCCCAAACCTGATAGTTCTATCATGAACAACAAATCCTTTGGCATGAGCTTCTTTGAAGCTTGCTATTACAAATTGAGCGACCTTCTCTCAATTTTGGAGTATAATTCCCACCTTGGCAACGATTGTCTCCCATTTGTAAAACATACATAATTTAAAATTATGGCACCGAATCTGTTTCTTATTTTCTTGATAGTACGATGGGACTTGGTTGTCACATCACGCCAATAATTCACCACTTATTACATTTTGTCCAAAGAGATTGTATGTCGTTGCACTAGATCACCACTCACCGTCAATATTTGTGTACTAACTGTTAACTTCGACACATTGCCCCACCTCACTGTTACTTCAGTTACTACCAGTAACTAGTGACTAGTTACTGGTAGGCTCCCAACCACTGTGTTCAATGGGCCTCACTAGTTTTGAACCCGTAAAGACGTGGTCCGAAGGGGAATGCTCTTACCACTATGCCAAGCCAAAACCCCGTAACTGATTTTGCTTTCTAACTTCGGTTTCAACTTTGAACAGTTCCAATGTTGCAAGAGAGAGTTGTTATGACGTTAATAAAAACATTTTTTTTCTGTTACATGGCGTTTTGCTTTCTTCGTTTACCTAATGTCATTATAATATGTTGTATTTTGTATGTTCTTCGCTTCGAAATTTACGTACTAGTACTGAGGGAGATGATTATTTTTTTCGTATCTACTGCATGTACTATTCGTTCCCTTTCCTTTCCCGCCCACTACATTTATACGATTTATTTCTGAATGTAAGTTCACGAACGCGCAGAAACAATAAAATGATTTATTTGATTTATTTGCCGATGGTAAGAGAGAATCACGAATCTCCGACATGTTCAGTAGTGAATTATGGATGCACGCGCCTCTGTATCGCCTGACATATTATTCCGGTGCATGAAATCTATAAGAAATGCCTTGCATTATGTATAGTGTAAAACAGGAAGCATATTCAACATATTCTTTAGACGCCATACGGGAATATTTAGTGACAATAACTAAAAAGTTGCTTACTATATGGTAAAAATAACTGCACAGGCGTGTTGGTGGTAACATTCTGGCCTTAAAGCATGTCACTTGACCCTCTTTCTATTTAAAATTTCCGAGATCAATCCAAGATGGCGGATTTCAATATGGCTGCCATGATCCCTACTAGCGTCATCTGGTGTAACCCCATCCCCTTTATCTCTATCCCGAATTTCATCATCCTCCGTCAACCCGTTTTCAAAATACAAGGGTGGTTCTGGACTGTGCGTTACCTGGTTTAATCAACAATTTTTCGATTTTCAAGTGCCGCTACTCTTGAACTGTATGTGAACGAGATGTTTTTTTCGGTGTTTTCTGTATATATTGGTTTTACTCTTTCATTTGAACTACATTGTAGTTATATTTGTTTCTGCGTGTTCGCGAACCTTACTTGTAAGTCATACACAATTGTCATATTTAGTACATGGACACATTGGGGTCCGGGGTTTCTTTGTACAAAATATAACAATTTTGTGTCATATATATTTCGAGTTATATATACAAGAATGGTTTGAATATGTTATTCGTGAATGTTACTTCTATTCCTTGACTTAGGTATCCCTCTTTTGTGTTCTAAAAGAATGGTTCATCAACACTCATAAACATACATAAGTACCCTCATGAGCAGCACAATGTAATATCATAACCACTGTGTGCAATAGGACAATCCATCTTATTCAATACTCTGACAATATCCGTCAGCCACTTCGCGAATGGACCTTGAGCGAGTAACACCCATCACGCCTCCCTTTCTGATATTACACGGAAATTGAAAGATTAGATAATGTCTTGATAACAGCAATGTCATAATTCAAATAATGTCTTCATTAGTGATGTTAATTTATGTTAATGTGTCCAAGTTTAACATCCGTTACAATGGAATCCCTGATTTATGAACACTCATAAATATGCAAATTACCGCCATGGGCTGCTAAGACTAGTACAGTAAACACTAGACCCAGTTGAACTTTGTACGTTGTTCAATATTACACCAATATCTCTCAGGCTCTTCGCAACTGTTTCTTGTATGACCATAAATTTTTGAAAGCTAAATGGAGATGTGTTCAAACTAGTTCAATAATGTAGTACTCAATTACTTCCAAATAACATGTCAAATGCAAGCGTAGGCGTAACATTTCCTGAATCCCATTCGTCCAATTTCTGTCTGTTTTCAGTGTGGGAATTGTTTGAGGTTCATCCTGTTCGCGTAGCTGTGTCATGTACATGTAGTTATGTTGGTAGAGCATAGGTATTAATTTTGTGTTAAGGTAAGGAAAAGGATTAAATCTAATGAATTCAACAAATAGGCAACATGTTAGAATATAATACTCTAAGTTTTCTTTAAATAAGATCAAGATTTAAAATGTGGCAAATCCTATGTTTACAACTCAAGAATAAAGCACCCTGGACACTCACCTTACGTAAAGAGAAGAAATCCCAAACAAAGGAGCTCCTATCAAAGACAGAAGCCTAAACCTAACTGACCTAACACTTCTCCCTTACATAGGTTTGTGTACTATCTGCTGAAATTCAAGCTATAACATGAATTTCCTCAATTCATTGTGATCTGGCCTCACACGGTCGTGACGTATACCTGAGTATGTAATTCTGAGTGACGTCAAATCTGATTCAATGGTGTGCAGTATTTAAGAGCTAACATGAAATATCAGACCGATCTAGTTTTCTGTTTACTGATGTCCCTAACATGTTGTCTTGCTTTATTTAACTTTTCGTTTTATAAAACTTATTTCTGTACATATCATTTTTAATAATTTAGAGAGAATTTGTCGTCCCTCTACAATAAGAATAATGTAAAGAGAATATAATACGCATGCGTGTTTTCCAAACTGTCTAGAAAATGTTAGCAAAACTCATATGTACGATTTACTGCTACATTATAAAATTCCTAAAGATAGGAATATAAATGTGAATTTTTAAACATGTAGAAAACTTTGCCAGACCCACTTTTAGTTTTGTGCAAGTTGCCATCTTCTATGCAGAATATACGTTTTTACCTAATTTCTTCATTATTTGGTTAAGGTAAAATAGCTTAAGCTTAAATATTTATTTTTTTTAGTCGTCTCTGGGTTCTCCGCAATTTCATCGTCTTCATCATTGTTTTTCACTCACTGTCTTTGCTTTGACTTCTGGCAACAGTGTACCTTGACGATTGAGTTTGTTTTAATATTAGGTGTGATTTAGTTCAATATTTAATTCAAGGTGTACAAAATCTTGGGATTGTATTATTTCCAAACCTCAATTTAACCATCTCTTCCCAACCTGTAGCTACAATCACTATTCCATTCCATTTGCCATTAAGTTTTCTTTAACAAATTAAATTCTTGTGAAAATGAGATCAGGAATACGGCACGATCTTGAACTCTAGTTTATTGTTTAGTTGTTTTCTCATATTCAAAATATGTAGTCAAACTACACACAATTTCAGGGCAAACATAGTTCATATTTAAAAGGGGATCATCAGTTTTAGTTTATTTTGTTGAACTAAATATTTGGCTCTAAACTGAATGAATCTTGGTAAATATTGATTCGTAATTAGTAATTGGTATCGTTAAGCAGCTTTGGATTATATCATTTTAAGTTTGAATAAACAGAATCAGGACTCCATTAACTGATTATGGACAACAAAACAGATTAAATAGTAAAAAAATAGAGTTCATCCTAAGGCCACTAATTGTTACGCCGGGTACGTTGAAGCTACTAATGAAAGAATGTTCTTCCACCTACATCAAACAAAAACTGTGGGAGACAAGCGTGTAGATAAGTTATTACTGCTGAGAAGTGAAAATGAGATTACCGAAAAGATAAATTTATTGGATATTATTAGGTAAGTGCAAACTTCTATCCATTTTGACACGACACAGGATAGGGTAATACTAATCTCACAGATGACGCTTGAGTACTACAAGTGCTTGAGTAGCTAGCCACGTAATCGGAAGAATACTAGAGTAACCTCAGAGACAGACAATGATTGTGGACGAGCAGACAGGAACAGTTTAACATGTCGGTGAAATCGTGGCTCATAACAAGCACATCGGACACTGTTTTCTTTTTGAGTTCAATGAAGGCAACGGCTTTAGCCTACCACAACATTCGAAAAATGTATATTGAAAATGTATAGCGGCCAAGGCTTTGTAACGCTATTCGAAAGGATTTGATATGTTTTATCACTGAACGCGCTACAGCCGAGGTACGTTAGGCGCTCGGGATAGAGCAACTTCTCTAATCTCCCGATGTGAAATATTGTGATATGCTAATGTATGGTCCAGATGATGTTGTAGGGTATTTTGTAAAGAAATATCGAACTGTCTTGATTCGGTGAAGAGATAACACTTTATTATGTCCACAACACAGCTTACACTCTCAACAGAAGAATAGTATTATCAAGTAGACCCTGAATTCTGTTCATACGTACTTATCTCAGTTTTTCGTATTTTAATATATTGTAATCAGTATGTAATAAGACTATAAGGATTACTTCTGATTTGCTTAATAAAATGAGTATTTTCTCCCCTGTATGAGGTTTCTTCCCCATATTAGGCTTTTCTCTTGCATGTATATAACTAACATTTAGATTGGAACTATCCACTTCGATATTGGCAATTATTTCCTTTTACCATTCAATAATATCATAGTTTAATAGCACGGTTTAATAACATCTTAGTTTAATATTATCACAGTTTAAAGCTTAACTATCCACTTCCATGCAGGTATTTCTTGCTAGTCGCACCATTAAAATCAATTAACTGTAGTATTGGAATAGCATTTGTAATATTCAAATATGCAATACTATTTTATTAATCTTTAAAATGATATTACAATAACATATGCACTACCTATAGCTTCTTCTGAACACCTACCTTAATGTACCTTAAATGTAATGTCTTGTTATGCACCACAATATTTCCCAATCGCACTTTTCTTTTTCAGCACAATCCTACTTATTTAGTATAGCCTTGCTATTTCACTTAGTTAAGACTATCTCCTCTATAATATTATTTACTTGCACTGTTTCTGGTTTGTCCACTTGATATTACTAAATACTGTACATTTTACTTTCTCATGGAACGTTTTTGTAGAATGTAGATCTCAGTAATAATTATCATTTGAATTACGGTTAATCACTTACCGTACTTCAATTATCTTGCCTACTATCTTCTACTTACTTTAATTATTTTGCGTACTATCTTTGTTACTCCTTTACTTTGATACATGGTAACTGACTTTCTCCTGACAAACCTGAACTAACATGAAAGTAAACTTCCCTCAATATTATTTCAGCTTTGGACCACTGAATTCCTCTAAACAGCGATTCCTTGATTGTGACTTTTATCCGCAAAAAGCATGTGGCGGTCTCGTGAAGGTCATTTATTTCTTATGCCTACCTTTGGATGCGTCTATTGTCAACTTACAACCTAACTGACATTTAGACAAAACTCTTCTGAACCCTCCAGTGTCTTTGGCTTTGCCACTGTCGGAGCTACGACTAACTGCCGCAGATTTTATACAGGGTCACAAGTTGCTAGCCGAAGACGCTTCGCATCTGGCCTACGGAGAGAAAAACTGTAATGCTGTTGCTACCAAAAGTGGTCAATTTCATAAGAGGGTTCGGCTTTTCCTTTACACACACAGCGTCTATACTACCAGTTCCCTTCTTGGAATATCAGTGTCTGGTGGACTTCAACTAACCATAACTCTCTCACCTTTATTCATTTGGAATAGTTATCTTTCCATTAGTTACTGTTCCGTTCTTTTGTAACTTTGTTTTTTATAAATATTTCTTATAACTAAAACGACAAGACTACTTCCGGCCAGTGTACAGCAACATTATCTAGTGGACAACAAAAGTACTACAACTCCTGTACTTGTTACCTTTCATTTCCATACGTGCATAATAATTTATCGAAAATGTGTTTTTATTCTTGAAAGCTATAGTCTCTGTTTAACTACTAATGATATTGCAATTTAAATGAATAAATGTCATTTTCCTATATATAAAAATATATTACGAACTTATAGGTTTTCTTGTGTTTTTTTTGTGTGTGTGTTTCTTTTTTCTGGGGCGAGCTTGGATATCCAAAATACTTATGTAGCTTCATAATCACAACAGGTTTGCTACACTGCTACGAATCATCTGTCAGGAATGCAAAGCAAAACTCAAGTTCCCTTGCACTTACAGGAAACATTCACTAATACAAACATAAAGCCAAGCTACAATTAACGTGGATGAAAGAAGAATCTAACAAGACCAACCACAGGCGGTGCCCAAAGCGAGCTGGCTGGTACATACTGGAGCGAGCTTTGCAATTCCAAACTTTCTGCAAGTTTGGAGACTTGCACTGCCAATATTGCTGGAAGCTTAATCTGCTATCTACGTAGAATCTGCTTGAAATATCGACTTGACAGAAACGATTATTGTTGTCTACTGAAGAGTTGTATGTATAATATAGTGTGTATTAATCATTCCATATTTAAGTGCCGCTGCGTGGAGCGGCAAAACACTGAACTAAGACATAAACAAAACGTAGCTTATATGTGACAGTCCATCGTTGATTAAGTTGTTTGCAGTGTTGAACACTCAGTAGGTTTTGCACAAACATGGTGCATTACGTTGCATAAGTATTCATGAATTCAAGTTAGCATGGGAATATAGGTCAACAAGAACTGTTTGAAGAATTATGCAATTCCTACTACGTAAGAAAAGTTAAAGAGCGAATTTAATTATTCATTAAATTGGATGTAGCCTTAGTTTCTCTCTCTCTCTTTCTCTCTCTCTCTCTTTCTTTGTGTGTATGTGTAAAGTGGCGTGCCTTTAAGAGGTCATTCCTAAGTTTTAAAACACTATTTTCTTTGCATCCTTTCTGAGATGGACCCGGGTGCTCAGTGCTCACCTCTTCCCAGAAATGTGCTACAACGTCCATTCCCCAGAGTTTTTTTTTCTTTTTTAAAAAAATAAAATAAAAAAAAACCATAGAAATCTGCAGTGTGCTACCGCTCACTTTGAATAGTACTGCTGCGATACAAAGAAGTAACTATCATATAATAATAACGTGTCTGCTATTATTGCGCTAAGAAACAAAGATATTAGTTACCAAACCCCTGTTGTCATTTACGGATTCAAAATTCGGATCTGCAGTGGGGAGGCATGTAGGTTGGAGTTCTGAAGCTGCCTATACCGACTAAAGATTTCTCTGACTTTTCTCAGCTTCAGCAGGTGAATGGTGGTATGATATTTGTACTAGGGACCCCCGATTTCAAGTGAATTTACCCCGGATTAAGGCATTTATCACAGAGCTGAAACGGGTCACCGGGTCATTCGGGCAAAGTTTTGGACCGGGTCTAGGTTTCGGACCCTGCTTGGCCCGGTGATCCGATTTAGATTTAGTATCCGGGAGGGCAAAGCAGAATTTTTAATCATTTCCTTGTGTTTGAATATTGTCTTTTCAGGGGTGACAAGGACCGGAGATGTTACCCCCAGAACACGGAAAATACGACGCCAAAATTTCGAGTTAATAATATTTTCTACATTGGGTCATTCGGATCAAGTTTCGGACTCTGTCGCTGGATCTCGTATGTTCACGTTAGGCCAGGTAATCAAAAGTGACTCGGTTTCAGCTCTGATTTATCACTGGTTATTTTTCTCCCCGATTTGAATAATAAGTATCTTTCGAAAACTTTTACTGTTTAATTTAGAAAGAATTATTCGAAAATAACTTCTGTCTGACATCTTGCCGCGCATTCAGATGCGGTGAAAAACACATTATTCGGAAAAATTCTTAGGCCTATATTTAGGACGAACTGCCTCCACAGCAGGAACTCTATAATAAGAAAGTCACCGGTAAGTCAGCAAGTGTTTGAATTATGTTGATCTAAAACACTTATAAAAATGAAATATACGTTATTGGCCCGTTTAATTAACTTATTGTATTGCAACAGCAGGACAAGTACATTCATGTGAAAACTGATGCAAATAAGATGTTCCGATTCTCCCCGGAATCACCTTAATCTGCACCTTACAATTTATTTCCATTTTGAAATAATTTGCAAAGAAAATCTTTTGTTTCGTTTCTAGATATTGCTGTTTCTTCGGCAAATCAGCAGGGAATTAGAAACCGATCTGCTCGTTGGGAACTACGTTTCAAATTGGAGAAAAACTTATACTGCATATAAGTTATCTTACATATTTCACCTGAGTTTGTGTCTGTTTACATGTTTGAACATACACACACACACACACTCTCTCTCTCTCCCTCTCTCTATGTTTGTAAGAATAAATCATTTACAATACCACCTTGCATTCATATGATGTTATTACAGCAAGATCAACAAACCTACGCCTACAAACAAATAAATAAATTCTTAAAAATATGTAGTTTTTGGAGTATGTTGAAAAGTTTAAAAATATAACTAAGTTGTATAAAATGTTCTTAAATCTTGTGAGTGAATTGGAACCTGACGCTCTGTTAAGTTCGATTTCGATATTGTGCGTTGGCAGCACTCGTCCTATCTCTCACAGCCAGTGACTGAGTCATTGTTGACCATATCAGCGCCACCACGTAAACAGCGGTACTGCCGTTTGGAACGGGTGGTACACTAATAAGATGTTTCAACAGTTTGGCAAAATGACGCCAATCCCTCCCCCCTTCCAACAATAACCCTGCCCCAGTAGCACATGCACGTTGGCCGCTCATGGGACCCATAACGCCCCACATCGTTAATGTGGGTGGGGGAGGGGCCCGCTTGAGCCCACACGTCGATCGATGTGAGATCGACATCGATTATCGGTATCACTAATTTTCCCATTTTCTAAAACTATAGTAATTATTGTGCAAAGAATAAGTCGATTTTCTACAAAACACCCTGCTCATAATGAATACATAAAAATTAAAAAATAGAGCACCCGTCATGGAACCAGATCGATCCATGTCGCTCATTGATATCTATGTTGATCAATATCGATCCATATGGGCAAAACGATGTTTATTCAAGCGATACTATATCCCTCTGGTGATAAAATATAAATATTCATGTTGTGAGGACGCGGCCAGCTTTCTTTGGTGTAGCATGTTGAAGCATGTTAAAGTGTAGAAATAACACATACTTTCACGGGAAGGATATAGACAAATAAAACGTTTGATTATGTTTTTTCGCAAGGATAGTTTGATCAGTGTAAGTACATAGACAAACCAACAAGATATATAGTAATATTTAATAAGCTTGTTACCTACACCGCCAGAACCGGAGGACATTTTACACTTTTGTTTCGTTTGTACGGTAGAAAGTAGCGTATTTTCTCGGTTGTTAAGAGATGTTCCCTTTAGTAGGAGGATAAGTTAATGTTATATTTATTTACATTTGTTTTACGTAGTTTCCTCCAATTGAAGCTGTTTCATTGTAATCATGGGCATTTTACTCTTAGCTTCTTGAGAAAAAAAAAATGAAAGCGGAAGAGACTTGAAACGATGACAATGGAGCTAACTTCAAATTCTAGCATGAACGCAATATCGAAAATAACATTATTTTACAAACTAGCAGTGGTCGACAAATTTTACAATCCATTAGCACAGCGAAGTGATGTAATTTTAGCTACAGAAAAATAGCATTCTTTACAAGTAGTATATTTCTTTTTACAATTTCTAACATGTTTTACTATTTTATGTTGGTTTGTCTACGCTGGTGCTCCTATATAAAAAGGGGGTTTCCTTTTTAAAAAATAGTAAATAATCAGAATTACATTATGTTCACAATGTCAATGACCGATATTGAGCGATGTCGATACCCAACGTTAATCAATGTCGATCTGTGATGTCGATCGATATTGTTGACCGATATTGGCCAAGATGTTTGCCATCCAATATGGGGCCCATGTCGTTGAACGATATCGATCAATGTCGTAAAATCCAATATGCGAATATTGGCCGACGTGGATGTGCTACTTGG
>JAGDQP010071253.1:0-10655 GCA_022664845.1 Lepisma saccharinum | reverse complement strand
TGTGATCCGTGACTTCAGGGCTTTATTAATTATAAAGCCAACGCCTGTCGCTTTTCCAGTTTCTGTTCCTTTGAAGTAGAACGTGTGCCCCGACGGTAGTTCCAACTGTTCTTCATTCTTCCTCCACACTTCTGATAGTCCTATGATGCCCCACTTAATCCTCTTAAGTTCATTCTGCAGTTCTTCTAATTTGTCCTCTCCTGCAAGTGACTGACAGTTGAGGGTCGCCATGTATAGGTCCGTTCGAGTTACCGTGTCGGTGTCCTGGCAGTCTACAGTCCAAACCCGGGCATTTTGACCATCTGACTTCCTCTCTCTCTTTCTCTATATATATTTGCGTTCCTTGTTACCTATCAACATAGTGGTAAATGTATGATATGCAGTGTCCGATTTGTACAATTTCCAGAAAGGAGGAGAGGGGGGGGGGACTTTCTCAGAACGTAGAAAAACGTATTTTATATCCGTTCATATCCCATGGTTTGGGGATTTTCGGAAAACAGAGCCAGGGAAGATTTTCGCAGATATGGGGAAATCTCAACTATCTCCCGCTTCAAATCGAACACTGATGGTACATAGAAGAATTGTTGAACTGATCAGATCGTACAATATTTCAAAAACTTTAAAGACGGTTAGGTTAGTTTAGTTGAATTTTTCAAGTAGGACCTACCCTGCCTGAAATTACTTTTTTACCGTACGCTTTTTTTTTTAATAGTACTTTTGAGATAATTAACGTTTGTGTTATAAGTGTTTGGCATGGTTTTTTTTTGTTTCTCACGCAATCTCCCGCATTTTCCCTTTCCAAGTTAACAAACCTCACGCATAGGTACTTCTCTAGCTTGACAGGTCTGTGACGATATGGCCGAGAATTAAGTGCAGACAATCAATCTATACACATTTTAGACGACGAAATTTAATTTTCTTTCATTTTGAAGTAACTTTAAATTTAAAATGTTCCAAATACATATTTTATTGTGGAAGTGCTTTGTGTTGTTAAGCAAAACTCTATAGTTAACAGAATGAAATAGTATTTTTTTTTAAATAAAAAAAATAACAAAAGCAAGATTTGTGAGATTATTGTAGAATTATTAATAAAATCATTGCACGTGCAAGTATTGTTATGGTTGTTATTATTACAACTATTTCCGATAAATCCAAGGTTACGGAAAGAAATGTCAAGGTATGTGTCGGAAATCAATGTCACTGCTGACACCCACACCCATACAGGAGAGAGAGAGAGAGAGAGAGAGAGAGAACGTAAAATATATTATTTTTCTTTTGTGCATAAAAAAGAATCTATTTTTTTTTACAAAGTATAACAATACGTTACTCGTACACACACAAAAAAAGATTACAATAAAAATCATAATAAAACGGAGCTAATTACATAAGTAACCTTGAAATGATAATAATATTTGAAAAAAAACGATAGTATTAGCAAAAGTAACATCACGCCACGAAGCTGAAAGACAACAAAAGAATGTCTAGAAATTAACATTTTTATTTTCCGGAGCAATTCATTATAGTTTGAAACACACACAGCTGCTGTATTGTGTTTTTCTGATTGTTTAGGTACTATTTTCGTGAATAAATGAATAAAAATGGTATAATTTCTTTAGTAGTGTTCAGAATTCGTGGATAGAAGCAAAATGTCCAAATTTCGCGCGCATTTCGTGAGTTAAAAAGAACAATTTTACAAAATGTTAGCAGCCATCATCCATCTACTCCATATGATTTCTTTATTGTTTAAAATTTTCACAAGTCGTGAAATTCTACTGTCTCTAATCATACGGAATAATAAGACGCATGAGCTGGCCGGGTGGCCGAGTGGTGTGCGGCGGTAGGCCATCGGCTCGAAGGTCACGGTTTCGAGTCCCAACAGAGGCATGGGTGTGGATTTTAACAGCTAATGGCGAATCGTGACGCCAAAGTTAATAGACTGGCCCATATAAAAAATCAAGTTTACCAAACTAAGACGCATGAAAGATAAAGAAAACAATAAAATCCGTTCTCACGTGATGCACGACTATAAAGACTCATGTTACTATGGAAACGATAAGTAGCTGAAAGATTTAGAACGCTAAAACACAGAGTTGTTCACTGCATTATCATATTAATGTTGCTTGGAAATGGTCTGGTCGTTCTTAAGCCATGCATGAAAAAGTTTCTTTTCTTTGAAAGTAGCGTAACCATGGAAACCATAGATGAACGTCAAGGACAAACGGTTTAAATGTTCTCCAGCATAGCTAATACAAAATGTACGGGGAAAATGGTTATCGAGAAATTCTCCAAGAAGACGAAACGTCACAAAAAGTGCAATTGAGGAGTTTGATTGACTAAGGACGTAAGGGAGGTTACGCCCTTTTTCCATTAAATGCATAAATGGTTCAGAGCAGCTGTTTGAATCAGGTGCGACAACAGCCAAAACAATGTGTCCTGGAAGCATATTAACACTTAGCAGTTGCTAATTCGGTGTGTTTCCCTCCAAAAACAGTATTTTTTCCTCGAAAAGCAAAAGTAGACGCTGTGTGCCTTACTATGAGCAAATTTGTCGCACAAAACCAAGAAGAAACTGCTGAAGGTGAAGACCTTTCACATGCCATTGAGAGTGACCAAAAGAAACTTTGAACTAAGAAGACTTTGAAGCAGTATTCTTGTTATCTTTTCTCGTCATATTTAGTTTCAGCTTCTAATAGTCAATGCAAAACCATATTTCAGTAAAGTATTCATTATTTATGAAAGAAACGAGGGTTTTAATTTAAAGAGAAAAATTTAATGCTAGTGGTTTGATAGGAAAAGGGGCGTAAACCACCACTTGCAATTAGACAAATATTTATAAAACAAAAATTAAATTAAACGTTCTAAACGTACCTTTCTCTTCTTTAACATGTTATTCACCAAAAACAAAGAGAAAATTCCACATTTCATGTTGTTTTATGTAAGAAAAACACTACATAATTTCCAACATCATTCTTCTCAAAATGCCTATTTTAGACTTACGCCCTTATTCCATCAAACTCCTCAATTTTGAGTGGATATATACAGAGTTTCGCTTGCTAAAAGAATCGTCAATAACCTTTCTCAACCAGTTCGTTTTTTTGTTCTTGTTTTCTAACTTTTTAGTAATGTATTTCAAAGTGAATACTTAGGACGGTATCAACTTAGGACCAGTGACGGTGTAAGGAAAGGGCCAGAGGTTCCCTCGCTCCGAGTCCCATCTGCCCAAGGGCCCCTGCTGACCACCGATACAAGTGAATAATCGCTTGTCAAGATTACTCAATGGAGCACATCAATGGTGATCGGTGACGTAATACCTATGCCGCCTCAGGACTTATTTTTGTGCGCTTGACAGCAATGACTGATAGGCATGACTCTCCACATTCTGAATAACCATTCCCATGTATAAGTATGGCGAGTAAGCGAGAAGTTATCTGCATTGGCAAGTGGGACCCCCAGTTTTCCTGCGGGGCTCGAAATAACGGAAAGTAAGATATTTCGACCAACAGTAGCAGTGTGTGCTCACGATTATGTTCGCGAACGGACATCAATCAAGTTCACTTGCCCCGTGTCCCAGATTGCCTTACGCCGCTACTGCTTAGGACAGTCCCAAGAACTATCGAAGAAATGTGCGGATACCCGAAATTTCGGCAAGAAAATCGGAAAATAAAATTCCCGTCCTGCCCTTTACTTTCTGAAAGTTCAGTACTGGTTTTCGGGCTTTCCCGAAGACTCGTATGTAATTTTGTCTGCATCCCGCCCCTTGGTAGCACACTACAACAGTTTGAAAGTAAAGGAACGTGTTTAGTCATGACTAGTGCAGGCAGTCCAAATTTGAAACCGTGAAGTTTAAGTGCATCTCGTAAACAAATAACGTAAAGGAAGATAGTACCGGTAAACCGCACAGTTTTATGGGTATTGGAAGTAAATGTGAAAATTGAATCCGATATATCCAATTTAACCGGAGTGCAGATTGTACAAATATACCATTAAAAAAAAAGTTTTTGAGTTACTAAATTGAAAACGGCCAGGTCACTGATTATAAATCTGAAGTCTGTTTCCATCTGCTTTCGTTCAAACGCTAGCCTACGTCACAGAGAACAGACAGACAAAATTTAAATTATGTGTTGTCGCTCCCGTTCCTTTTTACATGAAATAAAATTATTTTTATATAACCTGAACAACGTAGGCGTCACGTGCGTTACGTCAGAAATTAGGGTTGATTTTAATCGCTGATTCAATAGATAGAAGTGGGTTTCTTCCCACATTTTCTAAATTTCTCTCCATTTACCTTTAATTAATATACTAGAACATATTATAAGACTCTCTCTATATAAAAAACTTTGACAAACCCCATGTGTTTAAATGGATGGTCAATAAACAGAATAGGATAAAACAGAACCACTACAAAACGCCCCCTAGAAACCGCCAAAAAAAAGAAAAAAAAAGAAAAGAAAGAAAGAAAGAAAGACGTTCAATCCAAATTGGTGCAACCAGCCGTAAGTTTTTAAGATTTTATTTATTTAACAATCTGCGGATACAGCTTTGTCCTTGCTTTCTAACAGATACAGGTGAAATTAACTTCCGAAGGACAGGACCTACAGTTTTAAGTGGTGTCTATTCCATGTAACAACACAGAGGACTAAACCTGTTACTTCTAGATCCGTCCGTTGGCGGACAGAAGTGATTCAAATTGCGCTTGGAACATGTACGTCGTTAGACCATTAACACCGTCCGGATAAAAAACAATGGCAAATCACAATCAGTTCACCCATGAAAGTCTAAACTATATCACGTCTTTCACATAGGTGAATAACTTCTGGCCTTCAAAAAATTGTTATAGCTTATTTGATTTTAAAAGTAAATGATCTGTTTTCATATATTTAAAATAAAAAAGAAGTAGAAACAACATAATAAAACAAAGAGGTAAAAAAAAATGAATTAATTAAAAAATTCTTAATATAATAACTTACCTTCAGAACAATATTTGAGATCCTGACGATCGTAGCATATTACCAGAATTTTCCAACAGATTGTACAGAAACTATGACCATACGCAAAACGAACGAACTACAGCAGGATAGAAATGTAGTGTTCAAAATAAAACTGAATGGAAAGATAGTTTCCGTTTTCGTGCAACTTTTTTTTTCAGCCTCTTACACAATGAATCAGGTGGACAGGGGAGAATTTCAATAGACTATCGTCATAATCCGTATCCGGTTTACGATTTTATGTTGCTCTTTTTTGTGACCACGGAAGCGTCAAGCAATATTCTATGCCTTTACGCAGATGAAACGCGTTACGCCTAGTTGCGAACAGAATACAGATACCTACTATTTCTAAGAAAATTAAAAAATAAGCATGAAATTATCACCAAGCGTTTCTGATAGCTGTTTTGTCAACTTTTATCTTCTGCAGTGTGTACGTCTTCAAACAGAACTTTAACAACTGACAAAAAATTTCACTTTCTTTTCGTATATCATTCAAAGAACTTGTTTCTTTTTTTCAAAAAAAGAAAAATGTGACGTCACATTGATTTGCGACTAGGATAACCGAGGACGAACAGGTAAAGGCGCAACCACAGGCTGTCATAACTGGCACTCGCTCAAGAAGAAGAAGAAGAAGAAAATGAACAGTTAAGTTATTGCTAAACCCTGATTAGCATTCCGAAGGCTAAGCCAATAACAAAATAGACACCGAACTTTTCTCTCTCACTCATTACTTGACATGGCGACTTTTCACCTAACGTTCCTGTATCTAATCAGTCAGGTGTGTCGTAAATATAATCTTCCAATTCACCCACGTAGCGCCATGTCGTAGTATTACTATGGGTTGGCCAAATTAGGCGATGGGATTCATATAATCTTCCGGATCCCTGCCCTGCCACAAGTGTTCAGACATAAACATGGCGTAATGACAGCGGATTATGCATAGAATTGTAAACTATATAAGTTCAATAAACTCGTAAGAAAGTTCTAAGCTCTGTTTGTCTTTAACAGTTGTTTGAAGAAGTCAATTTTAACAATTTCTTCGATGTCATATTACAGTTAATATACTGGTTTAGAATTACAATGTTGGATAGAATATTAGACAAAGATGTAAAGGTCTAGGTCATTTCAAGAAGTATAATGTGTTTCCCGACTTTATGCCTCAGGTACTCGACACGAAATTGTGAATAAAGATACTCCAAAAGAGGCTAACACCAACAAATTTCGTTTAAAAAATCTCTGTCCAGATTGATGTATCACATAATCCCCTTGCCAATAAAAAATCAAACAGGATTCAAGGGCATGGAGGTCAATGATCATAAAAGAATATCTGCTATATTGCTAGTTTGTTCTGTATTAATGAAAACAATAAAGGTGCATAGTGATGGAACACAGGATAAGCGTATAAAAATAATAATGCCTATAAAAGCACAAGGAAGAATTTATAATTAAGTAATATTATGAGATCTTTCTTTAAAAGAAGGAATAATTTACCTAGATGGAGATCGAAGCCCGGACCCTATGCAGTAAGCCTAGGGCACCTTTTTTTTCTAAACTTGATTTAACTGATTAACTTATATTCCCTGATTTCTTCCGTCAACTGATACCCTTAGAACTTCGAATTCGCTATAAGCGAGCGTTAGAAGCTTGCTTGCGATAGAAAGAAGTACAACAACCCTTAGAACCTAGTTAAAAGCACACACAAACATCTATGTCCAAGGCAGGATTCGAACCCACAATGTTGGAGTCGCTGGCTTAACGACTTAGATCACATGGCTACCTCAGTACCTCCGTCGTCACTGATACAGTTGGAAACAAACGACTTCAAAAAGATAACCCTCTTGCGACTGATAAAAATCACCTTGTAAATTGATTGAGACAGTATATACCAAACATCTTTTCTTTCTTAAGATGTTTATGGTGTTGAAACCTATTGTAATGCATCGTGCCAACATAGATAAAAATATGTGTATTTAGTAATAACGCGTGTATATTCTCCTTGTATCGTTTTATGTCTTGAAACTTCGGAATCGAAAAAAAAGATTCGAAGCTTGTTGTGTTCTTCAGATAGTCCCCGTCAACATGTGTACGTACAAAAATATTGCCTACTGTGAACTCACCATGAAGTTTCCCATAATTTTCCCTCTTTGCCAAACAAATTGTAGCAAGCTAGCTTCTATGGTAGCTAGAAGAAGGACCTGTCCCCGCAAAACCGGTCGCCGAAGGACGTCATGGCTGAATCATTATGAAAGGTATAATACTATGCATGTAACTTTATACCATGAGCTTTAGTTTAACTATCAAACTGGAGCGCTCGATTGCACATAAATCAAGTCAGAATCTGATGTCAGAAACGCGAAAAAATAGTTAGTCTAGTGCTGCAATTTAATCCGAGGGGACCAATTTTTACATTCTAAATTATCTTCTTACGTTCTTTGTCGCTATAAGACCTGTTTTTTAAGTTTGTCGTAATTCTTGCAACTAACATGAATATTATTGATAGAATGTGCTTGTACAGCCAGGCTTGTACAAGCACACAATAAATAAATAAAATATAAATAAAAACGGTCCACACAGCGACAACTTGCTCAAAAAGACGTATTATATTAAAACAAAGTTGGGATCATTTTGGATTAAACCAAAAAATAACTTCAATGTTCCCTCTGGCATTTAGCTTTGGGTACTAATCTAGCACTCGTACATCATTAAGTACAGCTCAATGCTTTAAAGTAACAAGGAAAGAAAAACACGAAACTAGAATCTTGTGTAGCCAGATACTACAGATCAATGACTTCTATCAAAAAACAATACTGGACTGACTGCAGCCATTGAAAATTTCATGAACATATGAAACCAGGGAGCGGAGAGCACACTTCCAGTCTGAACCAATATGAACCAAACTAAATTTTCGGTTCTATCTTAGTTTTTACGCTTAATAACGCTGTGTGGTCCGTTTTCTGATTTATGTCTTAATTCTGGCAAAGAGTGTAACTATTCTTTGCAGTATTTTCTATTCTATGTAGAGCACGATATACTCTTACATGAATAACTCAGGAATTAAGACTTAAATTAAAAGAATCGGGCCACACAGCAATAAGAAGCATATAAAACTGAGTTAGAATTGAAAATTTGGTCCACGTTGGATTAGACTGGAAGTGGACAAACGAGCTTAAATATTTGCTCTTTCGTCTACCTTTCAACACTAAGTAGTCACTCCAGTATCGTTTATGTAGAGCTCGATGCTACAGATTAATATGCTAAGATTTGAAAGATAATGAAGAAAACAGGACCTGTCCTCGTACAATGTCAAACACGAAGGCTGATGCGATAACTGTTTAGAAAGCAAATGGATGATGCAATATTGATAAAAAAAAGTGTGTAGTAAACTAAAAAAAAAAAGCAACGCTAAACATCACGTTATTGATGTAATGTGACAATGAAAATGTCTCCAATCCACGTTCTAAATAAAGAGACAGCAATGCTTAAGCTTAGGCATGTTATCTGCTCGTAATAATGCCAAACGATCGTTTGTAAAAACGGAAAATACAATAACAAACAACCAATGGCTTTCTCGAAAGAAAAAGAAAGCGGCGGAGCCAGCTTCTACCGTAGTCGCCTACTCATCAAATCTGCAATAAGGTGTAGCTGATGGACTCCGGTATATCAAGAGAGAGTAGACTGTTCAGTGGTTCAATTACCCCATCTCCCCCCCCCCTCTCGAATTACGCACTATGACCTCTACGTAATGATACTGGAGTGATCGGATAGTGTCCAAAGACAGACGTCAGCGTAGAGTTACCAACCGTCCGTGTTTCACCAGACATGTCCGACTTCAAACCTTTCTACCGGCATTTGGTATTCTCTTTAAAAAGTACGTCATTTTAAAAATAACATTCGTAAGACGTTATTACACCTGCATTTACATTGTTTGTATTATTTATGATAAACTCTATGGTTACTTATGATCACGAGTGGTATCTGCTAGGGTGCGTGGCTCGCTGGTATTACTGTCGACATATTGCAGTCGGTTATTTTTGTAAGAGGAGGAGGTTGTTCTATAACTTAGTTGCTGTGTTTCCTGTTTCTCTTTGTGTTTATGAATTTCACGGCGTGCTTCTGCCAATAAAAATATTCATTCTTGCAAATTTAATATGTCTGGCATTTTCTTTTTTAAGAAAAGTCTGCTTTTTGCGGAGTTTTGTTCTCCATTTGACAATTTCCAGTTGTTAACTCTACACCAGAGCAAATATGTGGCATCGTTCGTCCACTTCCAGTGAAAATCAATATGAACGAAATTTTCAGTTGTCAGATTTTTTCTTTTTTTCGATTGTGATCGCTGAGTGGCCAGTTTTAATTTATAATTCTTCACTCTACATGCTGTAAATATTTACGTTTTCTTCTTGCAAATATTTATAAGTAAATAAATAATAATAATAATAATAAACTTTTAAAAGCCATACTTTTCTTACGTACTAAAAAGTAAAAACTAATTTTGCTTATGCACGACTAAAAAGAAAAGCATGGGACGCGCTCTCATACACAGTCATTTTATAAATTCTTGAATTGGCGCGCCCCATGGTTTTCATTTTAGTCATGCATAAACAAAAAAATTTTTTTTTTACTTTTTAGTACGTAAGAAAAGTATGGCTTTGAAAAGTTTTATTATTGTTATTTTCGAGTTATTTCTGTGTTCGGATACTTTTTCTTAAGACTCAAGCCAACTGGGTTTTCCGGCCATTTTCGTTTTGCGACAGTTACTCAAATGAGTACAATCAGTTGGTAACTGCAAGATTGTGTGCAGACACTTTTGGGACATTATTCTGTCCCAAAAGTGTTTGCACACAATCCTGAGTTTACTATTAATATTTTATAGTAACTAATTGTACTCCTTATTGAAGAACCAAACAAACTTTGGTCCGTGAAAGTTAATGTCTGTTTTCCTCTACCGAAATTTGAGTAATTTAAAACGAAAAAGGCGGGGAAACCCACTTGGATTGAACCTTAAGCTGTTTTGTGATCCAAATCCTGAAGTGTTCAGCAACCAGTCAAGTTCATTCGTGATTACGTTTTTAATATTTTGTGTATTATTAATTAACATGTGTGCAGTGCCGGACATGGTTTCTGCCAGATCCCCAATGGGAGGGTGTAAGCCTCCAAATTGACAAGCACCCACCCCATTGTATGTCTGACAGTAGGCCTGTCCGGCACTGGAGACATTAAAGAAGTTGTCGAAAGACTAGAATCCATATCATGATTCGAGTCTCTGCACATTATTACAGGAGTAACAGGTGATCCTGGTGTTAATGATCTTCTTCTGCTGTCGTGAACTCTGTCGATATCGATATATTAATAAATCCAGCACTCCTCTTTCAAAGAGCAATGGCTGTTGCCACTGAGGTTGTCATGAATCTTGAAGATGTCATGTGTTACGGACTTTGTGCATATCCTCCTGCATTATTCGTATCACCAAGTATGTTAAGGAAAGCCGACATGTCCCAGTTAACTCAAGCAATATTAAAACATACCTACAATTTGCGCATTGAGATGGTTGAAGACATTCAATGTACACGTCACTACATTGTGGATGCTGGATTGCTCTTGCATCCTGTTTTACGTTCTAAAAATGAATCATGAGAATATTGCATTCTCTCATGTAGATTTAACTCTAAATAC
>JAGDQP010071251.1:0-10655 GCA_022664845.1 Lepisma saccharinum | reverse complement strand
AGAGGAACCGGTCTTTGTCAAGAATACCAGAACATTTTCAAACACGAAAACTATCTTGCACTCAAACAAAACGCTGTTATAAATTAAAAGACTCTCCCAACTAACAACTCCCACAAGTTACATAAAGAGAAAAAGCATCAGACTCACAAACAAATCAAACGCACGAATCCCTCATATATAACTTGACACAGAATAAATGGCTATACTTGTTTGTATTTGAAAAAAAGAATGCCGATCTGCTGGGGATTGTACTGCAAGATTTAAGATAAGAAGTATCGGTAAGTGATCCATTAATAGTATTTTATTTCGGGAAAGTATTTCAATTTGTTCTTTTGGGTCAGTTTTGATGAGTTTCGTTGCATATTCTCGTTTCATGTTTTTAATGCCCTTCAAGTAATTCATATATTTTTAACAATTTTGTCTCTCATTGGAGTAAAAAAAAAAAAACACGAATATAAATTTCGGTGTCAAAAGACACACTTTGTGCTATGTGAGTAGCCTCAGTACTTGTTACCAAACTTCTTTCAATGCCCAAGACCCTACAGAATTTCGTACAGCAGCCTACTAACGAACCCATTTTTTCTCTCTCCTCTCAGTAGATTCAATGATTGTATATAGAACTTAGTAAACTTTAATTATTCTATTACGAGGGATGACGATCCTTGGCAAGCACTATTCCCGGGGCAAGTGTAAAGTAGCAATCATCTTATATTAAATCCATCCCGGTATTTATCTGGTGAAACTGAAGAAATCCTGGAAAAACCCAGTCAGGACTACAGGCAGCAAGATTCCAACTTGTGTGCCTCCCCACAACGCTATAATGAAGTCCACTACCATACACACTAGACCATTAGGCTGGATTAATAAGAACCAGGGATTCCGCCTGTATTTTCAGTTTCGGGGGTGTAAAGTGAAAATTGAAATGGTGTAAGTGGAGTTTGCACGGTTTCTATCATTTGTTGATCGAAAAAATTTTTAAGTTTGCCGGTAGCTCTCGAGGATTTTGGGAGACGAAACATCCAACAGGGGAGTCTGGCGAAATCACTGATAAGAACATAAATAAGTAGTTAGAGAATCAATCTAAGAAAAAGTTCTATTCAGGTCATAAATTTTAAAACCTATCTCGGCTGTGAAAATGAAAATATAATTGCACCAAGTTAAAGCGTCAAAACCAGTAGGAGCTTGATCACTGAAAATAAGGTGATAATTTTTAATGTGTTTTTCAAGAAATGTCTGCGTAACAAGCACGCGCCTGTAAAGACTATTAAAAACAATGTTTCTCCAAAAATCTTTAATTTACAATAAATCAACCATTTACACACGGATTTTAGTTAAACACCAAAATAATTTTATGTCAAATTTCCTTCAAATGTCCCGTATCATATTGAATTATAGTGCTCTTCAAACAATAAAACTTTGGAACTTCTAGTATTTCCATCGGGGCCACAGTCCGAAAGTTCTGGACTGTCACGAAAAGTTTGGTACGTATGGTCACCGTGCGTTTAATCTACTTTGCTCTAAGTATCATGTGTAAAATGGTACAGTTGGTACTTACTGCATCCGTGTTTCTAGTAAAGAGTGAACATCATTTTTCTATTACGATTTTTCATGCTTGAAGAAGTTGTTTGAGCTAAAATGAAAGCACAGGAAAAACAATGAACAGTAAAAACAAACCCGAAATCTGCATTGAAGGTTAGTATATACTATACCATAGTATTTTAGTCATAAAAAAAGTTTTATAGCGGTGATTTTTACATGAAGACCTTATATTGTCTGATTTAATAAGGAATAATAAGTTTCATATGTGTACTTAAGATAGGCTTGAATGTCAATTTTGACTTGTATTCGTACATAAAAAGATAGTTGTTAATATATTAACAGGTTTCAGGTTACTCTATTTTGCCATACAAATCGAAAACAAATGAATGTTCAAGTGGCGCCGCGTTGGGAGTAAACTTCGCATATACAGGGATTGGACAAAAAAATCTAAAAACGTCATACAGGACACGTAAGTGTGGCCCGCCACTGTACACCACGTGTTGCGGTTGCCGATCGTGTTTTGTTTTCAATGTGTCATGTGGACCTTCCTCTTCCGTCAGCAGTACCCAGTTCACCTGTGAGTGTCGTGGTGCTGTACAATGGGCGACCTGACAGACTTCCAAAGAGGCATGATCGTTGGTGCCCGTCTGGTTGGAGCTTCAGTGACAACAGTGGCGACCATTGTGGGGGTATCGACAGGCACTGTGTCCAATGTCACGAGGGCAAACAACGTCTGCAAAGCACAACAGTGGTCGAAAGACAGTCCTGTTCGATAGGGACAGGAGGGCATTAAAACGGATTGTAGCAGCTAAAAAGCAGACCACTGCAATGAAAATTACGTCTGAACTCAATTCCGGCCTACAGAACCCGGTTTCATCAAAAACTGCGACGGGAACTTCATAAAATGAAAATTCATGGCAGGGCCGCGATCGCCAAACCTCTGGTCACAGCAGTAAATGCGAAGCGGCGTATCCAGAGTTGCAAGGACCACAAGGAGTGGACGCTTGATCAGTGGAAACACGTAATGTATTCCGATGAATCGACTTACACCTTGTTTCCAACAACCGGTCGTGTTTACGTATGGAGAACACCGTCGCAGGCCTATGATCCAGACTGTTTGCGCCCAACTGTAAAGCATGGGGGTGGTTCTGTTACAGTATGGGCAGTGATATTGTGGTTTTCTGCACGTCCCATCATAGCCCTGCATGGAATGATAAATGCTAAGGCGTATGAGGCCATTTTGGGGGACCAGGTTCTACCCATGGCCCACGCATTGTTTCCCGGATGGTGTGGCATCTACCAAGATGATTTGGCACCCTGTCACGCTGCAAAAACGGTTCAATCATGGTTTGAGGAGCATGACCAGGAGCTATCACATCTCCCCTGGGTCCCACAATCACCAGATCTGAACATCATTGAGCCATTGTGGTCTGTGTTAGAAAGGCGTGTTCGGTCTCATTACCCTCCACCATCATCCCTTAAGGAACTGGAGCATGTTTTGGAGGAAGAATGGTACAACATTCCACACACCACGATTCAGGAGCTGTATACGTCCATTCCACGTCGGATCCAAGCTGTTTTGGACGCAAAAGGAGGCCCCACACCATACTAGGTATGATTTTCACACTTTTTCAAACGTTTTAGATTTTTTGTCCAACCCCTGTACATTGTCGCCCAGCAATGCCTCTAGTGGAGTATTTTATAACTCTATGGTTATTTCAAAACAGGTAGCGTCTTTCACCCTATATCGATGACTGTGTTTGCTTTCCATTTCTTTCAGAAATTAAAAAAAAATAAGGGTATTTCCACACTTTTCTATCACACTTCAGAAACAAGAATCTGACTTTTATATCACCGATATCTCCCAAAGTAATTGCAATCGAGTTGCCAAAATTTGCATACATACATACTTTGACATTCTAAAAACATGACGGAAGAAAAGAAATCATGTTTGCTTGTAAACATTCTCAACATACATCAGTACGTTTGCTTGTAAAATTCTTTTAGAATGTCATTGAAACATCACATGTTGGCTGCACGTAACTATGATCAAATCACGCGTATATGAATTGGCAGGTCAATGCCCAGCTCATTATCTATTACACGTTCATCATTGACTTTTCTTCATCTCTGAGATCAATCTGAAATTGAATTCAGCCTTCCGAACACCCCTACCGTAAATTTTTAGTAAACTGTCTTCCAATGTAAATCTATCACGAAATATTTTTTCCCCTCATATTAATATATCTGAAACAATCACCATTACAGAAAAACTAACTTATGTATATGTTTACCCGATTTCCTTCTAAGACATTCAATTACACACTTTGTTAGGCTTTGTAGTCGTGAAGGCTCATAATAATAATAATCATAAATAAGGGGTCCTTTTGTGTTTCTCTGTGTAAACACAGCATTCGTATCACACTTAATCAGTCATGATCTGCTTACAAAATCTTGCGTTTTTGTCTTCATTTTTTTTTCTAAGTAAATAGCAGAAGCTTCTCTCCATGTGCTCTTTTTTATTTTTATCCATGGGCTGACTTTTAACCGAAGCCCGTCACATTTAAGGCATAATGTCTCTCGGTGATCACTCTACCGAGAGCAGGAATAGGGAAGTAGTGGTTAGTCTTCGGTGAGGTAACACCCCGATATTCGCGTGGAAACCCTAAAAAACAAAACAAAAAAAACACTCAGGATTGCTGGCAACGGAGCTCGAACCAGCATGCCTCCTCCCCACTGCTGATCCGAAGCCCGTGACGTTATCGACAGAACCAATTCGTTTTGATCAAATACGTATTGTAACTCAATACTTTAACATATATCTAGATGTTTTTGACACTTTTCCTTGACATTTTGATTGAGTGTACATTTCCGTCTAAAATATGCACTTCAATTATCTCTAATTGATGATAGAAATACAATAAATAGATTAACAGCCCCGCAAATATTGGGTCAACTTAGCGGCAAAAGGGTACAATATGTTATCTCTGGTTACAGAATTTGCTAAAGCTTCGCATGAGGTAAAATACAGCTGTTAACTCCGGGAAAAAGAGTTGTAGCAAAGATGTATGTATGAAATGAGTGAAGGAGACAGAGTTATCTTGTTTTTATTTACTATCTATGAACCCCACCAAGAAATAACTGGGAATGATGCTATGCTGCTTCTGTGGTACTAATAAATTTATGCACTAAAAGGAACCGAGCCGCCGTAGCTCAGTGGTAGAGACTTGGCGTAGCATTCAGGAGGTCGTGGGTTCGATTCCAGCGACCAACCATCCTGACTGAGGTTTTTCCAGGGGTTTTCCTCAGTCACACCAGGCAAATGCTGAGATGGCACCTTCAACATAGTCCCTGACCGACACTTTCCCGAATCCTTTCCCGTCCCCTTTCCAGGCCTGAGCCGTAGATGCCTTAAATAAAATTCATTCAATGTAGTAAAAGGACAAGATCTGAAGTAATCCTGCTTTTTTTTTAAATAAAAAGTGAACAACAAATAGATATATGAAGTTTCCATAAAAGTCTTTAACAAGGCTGATTGTTTCTTTTCAAGCCCAAAAGTCATTAAAATTCACGAGAGAAATTTTACAAGCTGTTATCCTGATTTAAGCTTCCCAGGGTTTGCCAGTTTCAGCAGTCGAATATCGGGATAGTTCCAAGAGTCAGGCCCTATCTTTCGCATCCGTCGCTAAGGGGACGTCATCCCTCACAACTGTGATAGGCCCATAAATGCCCGCTCATAAAATGTAAACTTTTCAAAGAAAGAAAAAAAACATTTTCAACCACCTCTGATGCTTGATCGGTTGTTCATAGGGATATAAGAAAAACAAACTACTCCTTTAACAAACAGTCAATCCTTTATATTTTCCTTTAACAAATAGTCAATCTTTTATATTTTACATCAATATACACTGGTCATTCTTATTGGTCCAAATGTGCATAGACTCTCCTCAACTTCTCTCTCTTGTTTCGATTGTTATGCTTCCTCCAGGGCTTCTCGTTTAGTGTTTCGCCTGAGCTTGAAACGGATGCGCTACCACTACAACAAAAAAACCTTGTAAGTTTAATAAAATACAGAAAACGTTCAGAAATTGTTTTATGGTGCTTCTTAGAAAATATACTGGCATGATAAGTGAAACTAACCTCTATTTATAAACTGCCTCGGTGAACGGACTAAATCTCTTAAACTACTAAAGAAAATACGAATATAATATCAACCAAAGTATCAATAACAGAATCTCACCGAAATACCTGCAACTTAATCTCTTCCTCTGAAGAGTTCACAATAACATTTTCTCCAAAGCCAAGAACACTCAACTCTACAGATCAAAGGATACATACAGTTTTGACTTCCAAATTCAGTTCAAGTTCTTCTTATTTTGAGACGATACTTATTTTAATTCTCATCAAATTGTTTCAAGAATTATCAAATTTTCACTTTTTTGTTGTTGTTGTTGTTGTTGAAGAAGCAAACTTAGAGAATTATTTCCATACACAAGGTAATGTTCCCCGGAGATTGGTAAAACATTCATATCAGAATCACAGCATGGTCAGTTTTTTCTTCGTCTAGGTTTTAAGTTTGAGACGACCAGACACTCAACGTTTCCCTACCTTTTCTATCGCCCCCAGATATCGTGGCGTTCATGGTTGAAAAACACACGTGCAAGAGATTCTGGATGTTTTCAACACTGCACACAAAAATCCGTGCGCGTGCGCGTCCTGTACGTTTCGAGTTGTTCTATGCGACGTTGCTTCTGATTGCATTAGATTAAGAAATTATAGACTGGTTTCCTGTGATTTCACCAGAACAAAAGATTAGCGTTTTAGTTCTTAACCACTTATTACACATCTTGTTTTAATAAAGCAACGGCAGTCGGTTTCTTCCACGATGCGCTTCTCAACCGTGCACTACGCGAGAACCTCCAAACACCCGAGGGAAAGATAAGTAGGGAAACGTGCGTGATCGTCCGCGAGAATATTCCCCTTCTTGAATTTAGATGAAGGGGAAACAAACCATGCTTTAGTTCTGACGTCAATGTAAACTTTAAACCATTTCCTGATGTTGATGAGGAGTCCGAGTCGGAAGTTCACATTCTCCCGGGCCATTACCTGTGGTAAGTATAAAGGTAACTAATAAAGTTCTGTCGGACTGTAACTGCACACGCTCTCCACACCGTTTGTTCAGAGGTGATACAGATAAGAGGAAAGTAACGTGTTAGTGAGTGTCTCCTTTTGTAGCCGGCTAGCAGTGGTCACCAGTTAAATGGTGACCATCAGTAAGAGCAGGTCAAACATGGAAACCCCAAACAGCATTATACGGGTCTGTATGTTGTACTAGTTTAAACTGGGAACGAACGCTAGTGGAGCTGTAAGAAAAATATGCCAGATATTCGGTACGGATGAAGTGGGCTGGTGCGCCCCCCACGTGAGTTGAGTGCGGCTTAGAACGCAACACACGCAAATGTCTGGGTTTCTTTGCTGTCTCGTCAGGGAAAGGATCCGTTTCTGGACACAGTGCTAGTTGTTCATTTTATACAATTCACATCACGTATAACACAATCACTTACTTCAGGTTATGATGTGAGAAATATTACTCCCCGAGAATGTGGAGTGGGTCAAGAGGGCTGATAAAAAGAAAATCATAAAACAGTTTTGAACAAAAATACCAAGACCGGTGTTCGGAGAAAAAAAAATTATGTTTGGAGAGAGAAAAACGAAGACCGGTGCTGGAGGGTAAAAACGAAAACTGAAGTTTGGAGGAAAAACCGAAAACAGGTATTAGATACAAGTAAGAAATCGGTGTTTGGAGAAAAAACGAAAACCGGTGTTTGGAGGGGCTAAAAATACCGGTTTGAACTGAAACACTGAATTATCGTTTTTCATATTTCAGTTTTCTAAATAACCACTTTCCGGTTTTTAAAAGCACGGTTTTGCCTATCTCTGTTTCGTAACCATGGCAGTATTACCAGATGGAGGGAAATTTCATGCCTCCGAGGTAGAAAGGGAACTTTCCGTTGAAAATGACAAGTTGTAGGGAGTTTTGTAGGTTGGTATCAATTTCTACTCAACTATCATTTGTAGTCTGGTATCATTTTTAGATCCCGAAACTGCTTTTACGAAGTCAAACGAAGGAACATTTTACCTGGCTTACGTGTATTAGAACAGTTTGAAGACCTACTCGATACTAACATGCTAACATTAGAGTGACGTCAACTGACGTTGATTATAAAAATGAAGTCAAAACATCAGTTGTATGTGCTTGGAGTCAAATCTCAGAGCTGAAAGATTTTGTTGGTCATGGTGTTAAGTTTCAACAATTAACGTTAATAACAAAATTAGTTTTGAATCTATTCCATTCGAATAACCATATCTCTACCTGAGAGCTAGAAGTTCTTAGGTCACAGCAGAAAACGAAAAACACTACTTACTTTCATGAACATAACATACGAACATATTACATAATAGACTTACTTATTTACATTATTACGATTATTTCAACAAAAATCGAGCAACCATTTTAAGAGGGCTTCCGTGAACTGTAGAAAACTGCATTGATCTCGGTTTTACCCAAATTGGACTTACACACTTCTGGTTCTCACGTACAGATATAACAGTTAAGCATTAAATAGATTCTTAGCATCAAAATGAAGTAATGTACACCAAATAAACCTACAATCCCTACTAACTTATAAAATATATATTTTTAAAAAAGAAAAGAATCATTAAAAAAATAAAATTATCTCCATTGAAACTTGTACAGTCGGGAAGAAAAATACACGACTATATGGTCTGCAGGGTACAGTGGGCAGTTTAAGGAAAGTTGGATCATCTACTAACATATTTCTTCTCTCTGTAAGCACTTTAACACTACAATACTGTTTATTTTTATTAACAATTCTTGTTATTAAGATTGTGAAGAAGATTCATAGCGTGGCCATTTTATTGTCCCCGACTATAAATTAAACTTATCGTACTTAAAAAAAAAAAAACCTAGTACACATGCTAAACATAAAACAACACAATATTACAACTGCGTTGTAATTATTGTCTCACAAATACTTACTACCATGTTTCTTCAAATGAAAACAAAACAGTTGTATTAGCTTACCTTCCTCCCGTACTAGGTCCCGGAATACGATTAATTCCTTTGGAATGTATACCCAAAGACATCTTCTGAAAGAAAGCCTTGTCCAGTTCTTTAACTGTCATTTTATTAGGCTGCAAACAGATATAAACTTTGAGTTAACAACCATGTACAGAACAAAATAGTTTAAAATAATTAACATAGTTATAAACAGTCTTTAAAACAAATTATAAGGAACATTACTGATTAATACTCATTTAGTTACACGAAATAATCCTTAAGTTGTTAATATCATCATGATTATAACCATACATTACTAATGTACTTCCGACAAGCATAACAGCACTGACCAAGAATACCATACATGTCATACAGTCATTCTGCAATTATAATGAAGTAAAAAATTAGTTCAGTTGAGTACAGAATAACAGAAAGAATCAATAACTAAACTTAAAGTAGAAATGCATGTACGACGTCGTAAATACACTTAAAGATGGGGTTTTTAATAAACGTATGCATCAAAGAACAATATTTTTAGTAGTAGTAGTAAAGGAGTGTCACTCATTGAAATCCATCTACAACAATTACATGCATTGGACAGAAAGAGTATTCTATACTCTTAGCGAGTGATTGCATCCATCTTCTCCCTTTTCTTTCTTTTTCCATTCACACATACATATCCAATTACATCCTTCAATACAGATTCATTGCAGAAGCAATTCCCTAACCAGTTTCCTTGGCTCTTTTCCCTCACCTAGTTTCTTCACCATTCCATTATTTAATTATTTTTCTTCCGTGATTCTGCCCTAATCGAGTTCCACTGTACAGGCTCCGTCTCTATCGTCTGCTCGTAATACATTCTTCTTCTTCTTCCATCTTGACCTCTAGAACTCTTCTCTGCGGGCAGTCTCTTCTTAGGATCTGGCATTCGAAGTAATAATCTCCCTTCTCTCTAAGACTCTTATGAGGCCAATCGAACTAAATGCAAAGGTACCTTTCGAAAGAACGACTTCTAAGCATAATAGCATTTTAAAAATAAAACATGAAAACGGTACCAACGGGATTCGATCTCAGGGCCGGTGGCACCGCACTTAGCTACTAGATCACGCGGATTAGCAAGTCCAGAGTATCAAGTAGCATGTTTATATGGGGCGTGCGAGTGAATCGCCACTGGCCGTTATTCATTCTTTCACGCCACTTTCGCCAGTTTTCAAGTCATGTCATGATCGATCTTTCTGTGCATTACCATCACAAGCCATGATCCCAAATGCATAATGTCTCCTTGTTAGTAAACTTTTCCCTCAGCCTTTGTATCTTATCTGTTATAATCAGTTCCCTCATCTTCGTCAATGTTTCTTTGCCAATAGTTATTCTGGCTCTTATTTCATCAGTAGTACTTCAAATGAATCTACCTGCTTTAGTTTCTTACCCATCAGCACAACATTCACTGTTTCTTCCCCTTTCTGACTCTGAAACCTCCATTCAAAACATTTCTAGCCACCTGTTATTCTCAATTACTCACTTCAACATTTTAAAGGAGTCTAATTTTCTTAACCTGCGACCATTCCTTACAACACAATTCTCTATATCAAACATTTTTCTAATGTTAAATAAAATCCTTACCTTCATTACTTTCGTTTGTGGTGGAACCTTATCAACAGACGACGTAGATTTAATCTTTTCTGTAAACTTGTGAAACTCTTCTTGGTTGTATCCTGGAGGCGCATAACAATATAACAGCTTTCCATTAACAAAGTCCTTCAACACATAACGAGCAGAGCGCGAAGTATCTGGTATCCCCCTCTGGGTCATAAAGCCACGATTATCTGAAATAATACGGTCAAGTTTTAGTGACCTTGTTACTTAACTTACTGACTCACATCTATATTGATCTAAGAACAATCCAATATTACCTATATATTAATAGCAGGATCGACACTGGGGGATGCACTTCAGGATCAAACTCTGCTCAGTCCGACCATGATGTCCCATGTTTTCTACAGTTTATCTCAGACTGCAGTGCAAATGGGAAGTT
>JAGDQP010071250.1:0-10655 GCA_022664845.1 Lepisma saccharinum | reverse complement strand
CGTACTTTTTTATTGACAGTCCATATCACATTTGACAACAATTTCCCAGCAATATAACTATTTTCTTCAAATCTATTAGCTTTACTAATAAAGAGAACATGCAGTAAGAATAGCGTTATCATTTTTAATATGCGTATTTAAAGTGAACCAAAATTATTTTTATCACAGTTTAATACAGTATAAATAACACAATTTAATATGTTTTAGATCACTAAAAAGAAACAAAAATATATTTTTTCTATGTATTTGCTCTTTTCCGTTAAATCTATGAACTTAGATAAAAGATTATATACACTTCGGAAATGATTCTCATGGTGTTGGGTACCTTTGGTAAGAACTTATAATAAAACTTGTATTTTTTAAAAATGCATAACTTGTGTTCCAAATTTATTTATTTTTCACTTCTTGGTAATCACAATTGTTAATTTGTTAACTTATTTCTTAGTTTATTGTTAATCTATATTTTTCTTCCTTCCCCGTCAAATAATTAAATTCATGAAAAGTATTGGATACATGGAGTGGGCAAATATCACCACCAAATTAACCAAAATTGTATCTAGTTGGTTTCTTTTTGTATGCGGTACAGTTAAAAGTGTTATAATATCCTACAAACAGTATCGTAACTAAGTGGTTCTGCGCCCTTTCCTCGCAACTTTAGTTGGTGCGCCCTTTATTAATAATAAGTCACTACATCTGTATCCTAAATAGCTCCTGCGCCCCCCTTTTACGCCCCTACCTATAAAACTCTCACTTCTTGTGAAAAAAAAAGTTTTATGGTAATTAATCACATGACTCTGAATCAACTACATAAAACTTAATAATCAAATAGAAAGAAAACAGAACAAATTGTTTAGAACAAATGAGAAATTCATTTCGTGCTTAAAATAAATTCAATTTTACTTTCGTAGTCTCTTATTACACACTGATTTTAACCCCTATAGAACACAAAATATGAACTTTTGAAATTTCACCAGGATATTAGGTTTTCTGAATGATGAAAGAAACTTAGAAATATTGCTATACATTTTCCGACTATTCCCTTTATCCGAAGAACAAACTACAAAAGTAGTAAATATGAATTTCCAATATATATTTTAGTTAATGCAAAGTCTATATATATATAAGCTCATTTGCGATTATACGAAGTGATTTAATTTTTGCTATTCGACTTTTAAATAAATTGGTCTATTACTATCGAAATAGGTCAAGGTCTGCCGTCTACGTTAGTTTTATTCAAATGCGTTACAACTGACTACAAGAAAAGTGATTAAAAAGAAGAAGGATGAAATAATTATTACGCACCTTTTGGTAAGCGATGAAGTACGTTGTCGTACACTTTTCTGATGTGTTTAAGTTCTTGTAATAACTCCGGTAAGGAACTTGACTCATTAAGTGTGTTGTTTTCAGTAGTAGTCATGGGCACGTCACTTAATTCTTGCTTGTTGGATAATATCTCATGCCTTTCAGTAGTCAATGGCATCTGACTTATGGATAGTAGTATTTGCTGTTGCTCTGCCTACAAAATAAACAAGAATATATGTAAATAAAAGCATATAATAATAATCATTATAATAATATTAGTAGTAGTAGTAGTAGTAGTAATAGTAGTAGTAGTAGTAAGACGAAACATCTGTCAATTGTTGATGATAACTACGTTTATACTCAAAGTGCAAAATTACCTGGAGAGGGTGGAAAACTACTTGAAGTTCCTAGTGAAATACATAAACTAAATTCTGGGTTGGATTTAATTATGCCTCCTCCTATAGAGACTAAATTTCGGTCAAAGCTGATAAATATGAACAGTTGTTAATGCCATATTCATGTAACATCAATAATGTGCATTGTAAAGGAACAAGATCGTAAAACCAAACAAAAAATTGCCGTGAAAATGATCAGTTGGTTTTGTACTGCATCATATGCTTCATACAAAGACATCAAATGGTGCAACAATAGCTTTTGCATGGTAAGTATTGCCGCCAGTTTTATATTTGCTGCTTTCAGTTTATGCTTTCTGAGAAAACTGAGTTTTTTTTAAAAATCAAAACCTCCCCGTGAAGAATTTCAAAAAGTTCGAAGAAGCAAAGAAAACGGTTTTGGAAACTGAAAACTACAACATGGCTATAAACAACGGAAGCCGTTTTAAAAACCTACATTTCGTAATTTTTCAACAAGGAGAGGAATTGGACAGCATGCTAAACTAATTTGATGCATTCTTTTTTCATTATTATAGTTTTTTTTGTGCCTTGAAAAGAAAGTAGTGCCATTAAGTATATTCCACAACTTTTAAAATATATTTATCTAGTGAGAACCGGACGCATATTTAAAACTCACCTCCCCGTTCTTAAACTTTCTCATAGAAAAGTTAATTAATTTCTTTTCAAGGCGCCATTATTATAAACACAAAATAACACAGATTGCTGTTACCGCCCATACAATTAATTTTATCTTATCTTATTTGAAAATAATTTCAAAACACAAAATAACAGAGATGGTTGGAACTTGTGGTTCCAAATAAATTTGTAAAGATGCTTCTTGTCACCAGTGCTCGAAATGGAAATTTAGAAGTGACGGTATATTTCCGAAGCTATTCCGTTTTACATCGTTTTCTGTCAAGAAGTGACGGTATAAGAAGAAACGTAAACGGAAGTATCGGTATATCATGCCTGCGTATACCGTCCCATTTCGATCACTGTTTGTCACTAAACGCAAACTACAATCTACATCAATAAATTTATACTAAAAACTGTTTTTGACCTATTGTTACCGTAAATTACTTACTTGTTTCTTGCTTATTGCATCTATGTTGGACGATATCTGTTCCATATTGAATTTCAACTTGGAAACCTCCTGCTGCAAACTAGGCACATTTTCGTCCAGTTTGCTCTCTATCTCTTCTACAGCTTCCAGTAAATGAAGACTGGAGAGGTGGAGTTTGTCCATGTCTTCAATTCGTTGTTTGAAGGTGAGAACAGTATCGGAAAATTTCTCGTCTTTTGCCTCTAGATTGAACAACCTTTTCTGCACATCTCTCAATGCCGTAACATGTTCATTAATAGACAAATGATTCCTTTCTTCTGAAATTTCTTTTATTTTCTTATCGAGAAGATGAACTTGTTTCTCTAAATTTCTGTGGCCTTTCCAAAGAACTATTTCTTGGTCTTCAACATTTTGAATCTCTTCCAGAATTCTTCCATGACGCAATTTTCTCTCTCCATACGTGCGGAGACGTTCTGAAATAACATAAATTATACGTTTAATAGATAAATGCTTCAAATCCTGGCTGCTAGGCACTATGTTCAACATTACAACGAAATAAAATCCAAGTTTGGAAACTACAATATCAGAGGAATCCCAATTTGAGTAACTCCTAATAATAACCCTCAAGAGTTTTTAAAAAATAGTTTACAAAGGGAACAATTGAAACACATGTTTCCTTGATTAAGGAACTCAGATCATAATTGAAAATGTGTATTTTTTCTGGAAATCAAGCTAATTACAGTATTTTAGAGCTAAACCACGTCTATGGTTGACACAGGGGACAAAGATGGCCTTTCTGCACCAAAATCATATGTGTTTTAGCTATACAATCCTGTATTTAATAGATTTCGATAAAACTGCATTTGCATGTCTTGTGCATTAAGTAGCTCAATTAGGTTTGTAGTAAAATATAAACTCGAGATGTTAGTAATTGATATCGACTGAAATTTTAAACATATTAAACAGAAGAAGAAGAACGTAAACAGTTATTGCATTATAGATAATAATGTTGATTACTGATAGACAACAATTTCATTATGCATTTCTGGTCTTTTAGTAAGTTAAAACATTTCTCTATGTATGCTTTCAATTACTTGAGAGTTTATTTCCGTTAGTTGAACAAATACGTGAGCTCAGAGACTCCATTACATTGATCATTAAGGGTGGAGATGCATACAAATACGAAAAATGAGAAGAACTCTCTCTTTTATGCTGACCAGTCATGAGTAAGACTTCTTAACGATGTTTTAGAATTCGTAGATGATCTGGTTGTCTGCTTTCATTTCAACCCACACATTTTTTTCACGAAACATTTGTCTTTATTTGCACTGTAGTTTCCTCATCTACTCAAGAAGTCAAGAAGATTTATGCTTTTTCCCAATCATCATCCGAACGTTGTCCTTTTAAGGAGCTGACATGTTCGTCAATCTGTTATGAAGCGTTTCAACAAAGTAACGAATAACACGTGTTTCTCTATAAATAAACTATCACGAGATGTTATTGGACTATGATGTAGTTGGTCGAGTACAAATGAAGACCTGAATTGCTAAACATCCCCAGTCCACCCCTTTTTTTTTTTTTTTTTTTTCGTATTTTCATTTTTCTGCTCGTTCGGCATTGCAAGGGCTATCCACTTGAATAAGATTACATCCTAACTTCAACTAAGAAACCTTCTAAGACAAAATAATTTCGGCTGAATGGAATAACATCCAAAGTCCTTGGACTGTTTTGTTAGTCCTGAAAAAAGTACTCCGGTGGACTTGGGATGTTTTGCAATTCACGTCTTCAAATATAAATTTATTTGACCAATTATATTTCTATTTTAGAAAAAAGATACGCAGAGAGAAGCTGATTTTTTTTATAAATTCAAAGAAGAAAAGTAAAGTTTCTGTGTTTAAAATTGATTGTTGCGAATGATTTTGTGAGTATGTACTTTTTTTTTCAATACATTATTAGTGAAAGACACTATAAGTCACAAAACCATCTTTATGGCCTTCGTTATAAAACCACTACCTTTTAGTACCTTTTAACTAATATCGTTGTGTATATTACACGGCATTTGAGAGTTCAGTTTCTTAGAACTAGCCTTAGAACTGGCAAGAGAAGCGAAGTTTCTCTGTTCACTGTTTCGCACTGAAGAGAAGGGAGTTTTCCTACATATCTGTTGTATGATTTCTTCTTTAAGATTATAACTCCCCAGAAAAATATTATTCTGTACAGTATATGTGCTTACTGGAACAAGACGTTAGGAATACAGCTGGGGAGTTTTTCTATTTTCATTCAATACAAAACTACCTAAACCATTTCAAACCGCTCACTTACTTCGTTCTATTGGAAAATAAGTCACCGACTTTTCTAGTCTACTCCCGTACGAAGAACAGTAACTGTTAAAAATGTCGCGCACTATATACCGATAAATACATTATCAGAGCTTCAACTTAACGTACCTTACATTTAAAATTGTAAGTTATGAAATGAAACCACAGCAAGAATAATTAAAACAACCAGTCAAAAGAACTTACCCTTCTTAGGAGCGTTCTCATCCATGTTCTTCGGACTTTGAGATATCTGCAAGAACAAAAAAATAATAGCAAATAAAAATCACAGAAATACCTCCAAATTATAATAAAATATTAGGCGTGTTACTTATTGCAAAATACATTAAAATATAAGAAACAATGGGAATAACATGTGCAACGCTACAGTCTACATAGCAGGACAAAATTGACCAAAACAAAACAACTAAATACGAAAAATGTAAAAGTCCTAGAGAAGCTTCAGCAACACAAAATTATTGAAGATTGTTTGTCTCTATTTGTGACAAATATCATTAATAGAAGAGGAAATTGGCTTCGGTACGAACCAAAATTAAGTGCTCCTGTCTATTGCCCTCACTCATCCCCGCCTCTTTTTTTTTTTTCGATTTATTGAAATTTGTGGTTGGAAGGAAGAAGATATTGTAATTTTGAAAAGTGGGCAAAATAGAGTTTGAGAACGTTCTGATATGAAGTGACATTTTTTTTTATAAGAATTTACTTCTAAATCTTATATGGTTGACTGCCCTCAAATTATGACGTCGTGAGCTTAGCCAAAAAGAACTTATTTACAACACTTGATACTTCACACGTCACTGAGTTCCATAATTCTTGCCAAATTTTCAGAACTGTACGATCGTTTGTTATTTATTCACATTAAAAAAAAAAAAATCGGAAAAGGTGAGGATAGATAAAGCGAAAATAGATATTAAAATGAAAACTAGAAATAGTATTTGTGCCTATCGATGGTACGCATCCCCAACTGTCTTCTTCATCAGTCTTTAAAAGGAAAAGTAAAGTTTCCAAAAAGATTAAAAAGATAAATGAGAAAAAGAAAAGAAGAAATCAAGTAAATAAAAAAAAAATAGTGCAAAGGTTGGAACTGCCTTTTCAGCTAAAGGCAATTTTGATATTTGCTTCTAGAATAATAAAGACTTTATAAAAGGTAAACACTCGACCAACTCACCTTCTGGAATTTCATGGCCACTTTCCACTTCGATTTGGCTGCCTTCAACTGTAATACAAGGAGAAGGGAAAGCATGTAGTTACTTGTTACGGAATTGTAAATGCTATAGCATAAAAGTTAAAAAGAAAAGAAAAAAAATAATCTAGTTTTAATTTCGAAACTGTATGCTATGCTAAATGCTTTCATAAAATGGAACTTGTTTTTTGGTTCCTCATATTACCGTCCTCCAACGCGGTTGAATCAAGGTCAATGTTGAACTAAGCTTGTCGCCGGGAGAAACGAACGCAATGCCAAAGCTACCTGCCTGCCTAGTGTAACAACCTGTCTACTATATAACACAGTAACTCGTAAGATTAAACGACTTCTTCGCTGGAGCAAGTTAGACGGAACAGAAAAAAAAAGGAACGAGACAGACTTACTACAACTCTCTCTGTCTGTCTTTCTCTCTCCCTCACACACACAAATACCGACTCATTGGGAAATCAAAGCAGATTTCAGGCAGACTCGCTTTTTCTTTCTTTTGCCGATATTTCGATGAGTGCATCAACCCGTTCGGTCATTTGCACCCGTCTTCTTCATAAAAGTTGAACCACTGCATTTTAGTGCGTTAACTTGCATATATATATTTGATACGCACATACATAATTAAGTGGAAGGAGCGTAACTAAACAACTATAAGCCCACCCGCAAAATTTGCCGATGGTGTCCCCTCCTCACACCATTTACCACCACCCCTCCTCCTTCTTCCACACACCAGGATTTTTAGTGGGCGTTTCAATTTTAGAAATGAAAGAAAATAACAGGGGGGAAAATATTACCAAAATTGAAATGAAATCTTGAGACATAACACTATAGAACGGTTTTATGTGCCCCCCCCCCAGGCCGTGGCACCTCCCGCATGACAGACTTATTAGTTACGCCCATGCTAGATGAAAACTGGAGTTGAAGAGGATCGCATATATTGAAGGGGTTTCACCAACTAACTACCTAAGTTTTAAAGTAAACAATTTAACTTTTTCTCAACGAAATTTTAAAAGCAATATGATTGCGTAAGCAACATCAGAACAATAAACACGAAATAAACACGAAATATTAAAATAAAAGATTTTAATAAACTTCATATTTTAAAATAAATTGTATTTGGAAGGAGAAATATTAAATCATTGAAAAGTGTCATCGTTTAACATAGATGTAAATGGAGTGAGATGAAAACAGATAAGATTTGGAATACACTAATGTGCATTGGGTATATTGTTCTTTTGTTATTTGTATTTCTAGTCTAATTGGTTGTAAAACTGTGTATAAACTTAGCAATGTCGTACTAAATCCATATTTTAAATGGTGGTGCTGATAGCAAATCATACACAAATAATTACATCGGTTTAGTACGGCAGCGCTTTCCTTCGCTTTGCTCTGCTCAAACTAGCTTTTTGTGTGTTTTGTCTACTCCTACAGGACAGACGTATCTGGAAATCATAGCGAAGAGGACTCATGCCATTTCAAATTCTTTAACAAAATGCTTGGTCCTACAGTAGAAATTCCAGCAAACTAAATTCCTCTGGGTACATATCCATGTTCACAACGTAACCTCCCTTTTGCCATCTAGCGAGCACTCCTACATTTGTTATTCCAGTTGAGTATGAATTTTCTTTTTCAACGGAATAATTTCCTTTTCCGCTTTGCTTCCTTCCTTCATAATTTACATAAAACCCATCACCACATTAAGAACTTTATTCCTGCCTAGCTTTATAAAAAAAAATGAAATCATAAAAGATGTACAAAATAATCACCAGTACACATAACAGATAATTATCTTCCAGTGGAAGTGCAATTTCGTGTTGTGAGTGAAGCTCTGTAATTTCGCTAATGATAGCTTTGTAGTCTTCAACTATAATTGCAACCATGTTGTGAAGATTGTAAATCCTTTTCAGTATGCTAAACGTTTCATTGATGAACAAGTTTTAACTCAGACTTTGAAGACTCCACTACCGTGAACTGGTAAATACATACTCCCAGTTACTCAAAACATTACGTTGTAGAGGGGGCGGGGGGGGGGGGGATTAAATATTTGGTTATTTTTGTTTTTCACATTTATGTATGACGTCGTCTCGTTCAATGTGTACAGTTTGGAAAAGGTTCGTTTACTAATAAAAGAAAATATTGCCTATCCGGGTTCTTTCCCCACCCACATGGTAAAATAACAAGACGTTTGTAGGATATCCCGCCGGGATATTGGAATGTGCTAGGAACGTTCCATTTAAATCCATTTTATTTTACATTTAATGGAGCTTCTAGAAATATCTCTGCAGGATATCTTTAAGACTAATGCGCATGAGGATATCCTAATCCCAGTGGGATATTCAAGATTGCGACATGAATGGGAAAGGAGGCTAAGGAAACTTCTTACATTTCGTACTGCTAACAAGCGAACTCCGTCAAAAATAAACATGATTTTTAGTTTCTAGTTGAACTATTTTAGAATAAAATTGAAGACTGAGTTTTCTCCATATACATCTGATTTATCCTACCTGAATTTTTTTAAACACAAAAAATGAAAAGAGATGCACACTAATATTTCCTTATCTTAGAGCGGAATTTTTCAATCAAAGAGAGTGGATTTCAACGAAACACTCTCGTTTTGGATAGAAAATATAATCTTCGTAGATGGGATTCCAATACATTTTGGATGTAATTTATTCTTCAAACTTAAAAGAGCGATTCATCATCTGTTTATAGTGGTTCGCTATGTCCGATTTATCCTCCATTTGTTGCAGTGAAAGTTATTGAACGACCAAGTACTACTGTGAAGTTACTCGCGTAAACATGTCAACAGAAGACCTCATAACTTTTCTCAGTGACAAAACCATACCAGAAGACGTCACGAATACGACATAAAGAAGAAATTTTTATAAACACTGTTCTCAAGTACTTGATGAGACCAAAGAGATCCTTTCGAGGGCGTTCTCCCTCAGTTGGCCGCCTAGCCTAGTAGATAAGGCACTGTTTCGCTGATCGGAAGATATGGTAGCGAGTTCAAATCCTACAGAAGTAAAGTTATTGTTTTACTATTTTTTCATTCACAAGAACATAACATTTTTATTACTACTTACGAATAAATACTCCCTTTTGCTTCTTTTTACATTTTCAACATTTTATTGGGATGTTTTCATGTTCAAAAGATGATTAATCTTATTTGAATAGATGGAAATTCATTTAAAAAAGATTATAGCTTTGTTCCCATCGAAAAGAACTACCATGTTTTCGAGTGGAAATTTCTCGTTTTTTCTCCGATAAAAATCCGCTCTAAAAAAGTGGTCCCTCTTTCCGCCCTCGCAAGATGAAATATTCTGCTCAAATCGAGCGGAATTTCACTCTTTGAATTCAGTGTGGGGATCATAGAAACAGTGTTTCTTTCAAAGATACCTCTCGGGGGGATATTTGTAGAGTAACCGAGAGTATTAACTATTAAGCTACGTGCCACATGTTATAATTAGTTGTTGCAACTAATTACTCCTGCTCTGTGAGTTCTATAACGTTAAGACTATGACTTAATACAGATGCTTATCAGAATAATGGAAACACCTGAACGAAAGTGCAACTTACCAGATTAATATGGTGTCGGGCCACCTTTCGCCTTCAGAACAGCCTTGATGCGACGTGGGATGGAGGCATAGAGGTCGTGAATGGTAGCAAGTGGAATATTACACCATTCCTCGTGCAGGGCATCGGCCAGTTCTGTGAGAGAGGATGGAGGTGGAAATTGTCGCCGGAGTCGTGTTTCCAAGATGGACCACAGATGTTCAATTATGTTGAGATCTGGGGATTGGGCGGGCCAGGGGAGGTGTTGAACTTCATCCCGATGTTCCTCAAACCACGCTGCAACAACTCCAGCTGTGTGAATGGGTGCATTATCATCCTGGAATATGGCGTCATTGTCCGGGAACAACATCCGGACCATAGGATGCAAGTGGTCTCCTAAAATTGCGACATAATCGTTGGCAGTGATACGTCCGCGAAGTGTGACCACAGGACCCAATGAAAACCATGATATTGCGGCCCACAGCATCACCGTGCCGCCGCCATGTTTCATAGTTGGGCGGAGACACTGCAGATCATACGCTTCTTTGGGCGTTCTCCACACATAAACACGGCCCGTGGTTTGGAATAGGGTGAATGGTGACTCATCCGACCATACCACACGTTTCCAGTCGTCAACGGTCCAAGTTGCATGGTCGCGGCACCATTTGCGGCGTGCTAAAGCGTTCTGGTCCCTGATGAGAGGTTTGGCCCGTGCAACACGACCCCGTAAGTTCATGTCATGTAATTCGCGGCGGACTGTGATTGTCGAAACAGGTTGGGGGAGGTGCTGATTGAGTTCCTCCGTCACTTGCGCCGCA
>JAGDQP010071249.1:0-10656 GCA_022664845.1 Lepisma saccharinum | reverse complement strand
GGGGGCTCAAATATTTCGGTGTTGACCCAGCATCGTGAGGACAATTGGGGAGCTGCTGTGAATAAAAAAGACAGTGGCGATCACAGTGAGAGCTTCGGCTCTCCTCTCCCAACCCGTCTGGTCAGCGTGGGAGCAGTAGACCAACTCCTCCCTTCGGGGAGAGGCCTCATCCACTAGTGGATTGAATATGGCTGTGATTTATTATTTATTATTTATATATATATATATATATATGTATATGTATATATGTATATATTTGGGACCGCTAAAATATTAAATTAATTTTTCTCTTATGCATGCACATTCAGTATACAAGTATTCCTAACGGGTGGTTTGTGTTCTTTTCGACAATTTATTATTTTACATAAAAATATTTTCGTTGTATGTCCATAATATTCTGTATATATACTTGAAATTATAACCCATATCCATATAAATGTACGTTTTTCGTGGGTCTCTTGTATTGGTTAGTTGTCCTATAGAAGGTAAGTGATATCATCATTTAAACCAACCAATAGTAAAATGTATTACGTTTTTTTTAGACCTATAAAAGAATGAGTATTCCTCGCATCTGTATTCAGAGCACTGCGAAATACTGACGCTGGATCGGGAAGATACCATACATACAAGCGGTGACAATATTTTCAAATGCTGTGTTTCTCAAAACTTGTTTTCTTTCACTCTTCTTGGACGACGAGCTTACTCAATTATAAAACGAAGTAAATCTGCAGTAAATGCTAATAAAAATTACATTCTGTATCAGTGGCGGCTCATCAGGTGAAGTTGGCGAAGTTCAACTTCACTTATTATTTTGATATGAATTAACTCAATAGGCATGAATAACTATTCATTGAGCCAGAAAGTCAGTCAGTCATCATATAAGATCGGATAGTGGCATTATCAGTATCCTGTCTAAGTCCAGAAATTATTTGTCACGAGCCGCCACTGTTCTGTATAATGTTTAGTCATCAGTTTGATTTTGGCTGCTGAATTTATTCTCTTAAGAAGGATTTGTATTGTTGGTCTTGTTTGTTCACTGAGCACAAAATATATGGTCCATGGAAAAGGGTCAGTCTGTGTCTGAAATATACCAAAAGAAAGCAATTCTGTTATGGTGGTTGATGTTCTTGTACAAATATTCAGAGAACGGTATTATTAAGGATAGGGTTAAGCTACGATCTCTAACGTTAGATGGCGGCGCTACCACCGTATGTCTCTACTGTATTTTTTTCTCGTTGTACGAAATTTCAATACGGCTCCTACAAGAGCTGAAAGTTCACAACCATTTCAAGAATTCAATCCATGCCGATTTTTTGGTCATTGTTGAAACGAGCCATAGATGTCTAAAGGCCATAAATAAAATTCAAATTCTGAAAGTTGTTTCTTCATACCTGCTTTGTTTCAGGCTCTACACATAGGCGGACAGACAAACAAAGTGAAATTAAAAGGAAATTATACTTTGGTGGGGGGGGGGTGACTTGAAAAAAGCGTTTGATATGGCCATTAATACGTATTTAACTATTAAAAATAAATTTTAAAAAAAATATAACTTTTTTAAAGACATCCTTTCATCCTTTTCTTAAACAGTTCATACTAAAAGGTAAAAAAGTAAATGTGTTTATGCATGACTGAAAAGAATAGCATGATGCGCGCTCTCACATACAGTCACTTTATAAATTCTTGAATTCCTGCTTTTCTATTTAATCATGCATAAACAAAATTATTTTTTACTTTTTAATACGAATTGTTTAAGAAAAGTATGTCTTTAAAAAAGCTTTATTATTACTATTATTTATTTCGGTGTTCGAATACTTTTTCTCAAGCTAATGTTTTGTGACCGAAATCCTAAAGTGTTCTGCAACCAGTTAAACGACAGATCGTTGCAGGCTAGTATATTTTAGAATAAAGAAGTCCATACTTAATAATAATAATAATAACATGCTTTTAAAATATACAGATATATAGAAATGTATGAAAGTAACAATGGAATATTGTATTGTCACCCGACTTACGTCGCTGTACCATTGTGTGACGTAGGGAAATTAACGTTGCAAGATTTGAGGACACCCGTAATTTCTGTTAACGGCACTCACATATACACAGCTAATTTCGGATCTAGCATACTATAAGCCCGATTTAGATGCTTGAACTTGCATTTAAAAGCTCTTTGCCGTACTAAAACACAGAAAAAAAAATGGATCAGTAGGACCTCTAGGGCAGTTTCAAGAAAATTCAAAATGTCACATTTCTGATGATAGCACTGTCCCCAGATCATATAGGCGGCCGAAACTTGCGGAATCGTAATCTAAGCTTCAATACCTTTCAAACGATGTATCACGCGTCAAAATCGGTGAAGAGGTTCATAACTTATGACTTTTTAAGCTTGATCACAGAATTAAAAAAAAAAAAATGATCGAAAAGCGTGTCTATCATTCTGTCTGTCGTTTTTCAGCCCCAAATGGTTGGTAGTTGGTACCAGCGGGGGTTGGGGAGTCAATTGCGGATCCCGTGGGGGTAAATAAATGCTTATTTTTTAAAAAATAGAAGTTAAACGTTTTCGAAATACATAGCCTACCATGGTTCAAAATCGACCTTTTATGCACTTTTTTTTATATATAGGCAACCTTACAAAATAAGTGATATCAGTACAAAAAACTCTTCGGGGGGAAGAGTAACGCAAGAACCATACTCACAAATGAAGTGGTATCGATTTTGCGAGTGACTTTCTTTGTGTCACTATGGCGGAAAGAAGAATACTAACCCCCTGTTTTACAATCGACCGCTAAGCTTCTGGCCAGCGCTAAGTTGACACTAAGTCTCATTTTGCCTATGGAAAATACGACTTGGCTTCAACTTAGCGCCGGCTAGAAGTTTAGCGGTCGATTGTAAAACAGGGGATAAGTCTCTTAACTTTATTACAAAGGAAACACTTCCGCCATAGTGACACAAAGCAAGTCACTCGGAAAATGGAAATCACTTCTTTTGCGAGTATGATTCTTGCGTCACTCCTCCATTTACCCCGAAGGGGCTTTTGTACTGATAGACGAAATCTGTAAAAGTATTCTAAAATGACGAAATAGAATTAGTGATTAGCAGATAATAAACTTTAGTCAAGTCTTTTTTGTTAATATAGTGGAAGGTTTTGCAGTACTAGAGACAGCAAGTTTTCTGATATTATCTTAATACGTTTGAACGGAATAAGACCTCATACTACTACCACATGAAACTTTAACACACGCTTTATCGTGAACAAATGGTATTTTCTCCAATAACTTATATAAAGTGCAATATTTCTCAAAATAATAATTTAAAAAAAGTGGAAATTTACACGCAAATACAGTACTGTTTCTTAGTCTGTATGACCCCTTTCCCTAATCCCCCCCCACACACACACACATGCACACAAACCTAACAGAAATTCTATTCTACCTAATATTTAAAGTTTGTTTAAACTGTCTGTCAAATCTGCAATTTACCACCATTTTTGCAATGTTGTATGCAAAATATATCTTCGTCTGTGCATTTGGTGCGTGCCCAACTGTTACATCCAGTACATTGCATTGCACCCATACTTTACTGAATGGTTGTGAAAGCTAAAGCGAACATCAGTTTTAAAACTTATTTCCTATTTGCAGGCGAAATAAATTGTTTTAAGTCTTGTAAATAAATGACTAGCTGTTTCTTCATCTTCTCATTTCAATGTCTGCTTATATCTGTTCATTTGAGGGATTATATGTACAGCCTTACCAAGGCTATGTATTTTGATGTATCGTTTAATGTGCTTCCCAGAACAGAGAAAGTATCAGATGCTGGTCTTATCATTGTTTCCTCCGATAATACTTTCTTATGACCTCTCTTGTCCTTTCCCAATTTATTTTTCATTTGATTTGCTACGAGAAAATAGATGGTTGTTTCGTAAATCACTTTTGTCCGGTACTTCAAGAACATTCGTTGTCAGGTACTGTACGATCGTCACGTGGTAACAACAATCTCAGTTGTACTTACCGTATATATGAAAAAGAAATCAACTACTCACGTCGAAAAGAAAAAAAACACATAAAAATAAGATTTGACAGCCGATTTCATACAATCTCACACATCGACTCACTGTTCACACAGTACTAAATAAAGGAGATGGCGCCCGAACTGTCACAAAATGACTAATGTTTGTCTTACTGGTGCCTATGAGTTAGCAGCAGAAGCGAGATACAGCTTTGTCTGGTACTGTAAAACTCTACCCTAATTGTTAAATAGGTGTTTAACCTAATATCCAGACTCTAGTTGCTATATTAGAATAATATTTTAATGTAACTGTTACACGGGAATTATCTCGTACTGGTAGCGTCTGAAAATATTTTTTTTTGCAGAAAGTAAAATCAGTGTGAATTTGCATACCATTAGTATGAATAATTAGGTATGAAATTAATTGAGTAATTAATTTGCTGTAGTGTAACTTTGCTTATGTCTATTTGTAGATTTTATATTTCTATGTGTATTTTTGCTGGGTAAATTCGTTGGGTTTAAAGCTACTTTGTATAGATAGAGGACACGGATATTCTTTGGCTATTTCGAGTGTATTGAGAAGGGATGGCTGTTCAACGGTTAAGAGGTCAGTCATCTCCACCTCGCGACAGAGCGGAGCTGTTTGGTTCATTGTTTTTTCATTCAACAAGGCGGCTTGGTATATAAGGAAGCGGCCGGCGTCTTGAATTTCACTTTTTCGCTTACCTTGAAGATATACATACATAGGCTGTTTGTTCTAAGAGCAAGTCGGTTGGAAGAGAGCTACGTTCTTTCCGGGCTAGAGCAATGTAACATATGCAGAAGTCCAGGGACCCTTCTCGGGTGGGGATCCCGTCGTTTGTCAATGTTAAGTTCCGAACCAAATCTTTAATTACGCGCAAGAAGAAAGTAATACTATTGCGGGGTGAAACTAAGACAACGGGCGTGGGAGAAGTATTAATGTCTAGGGGAAGGTTCTGGTGGCCGATCTCTCACATTCTCTAAAGATCTGGAGAGCGGCACTTGTAGGTCGCTGGATAGACCTTCAGAGAGCAACTTGTACCTCTCCTAAATTATGTAAAGAGGTTCGAAGGCGTCAGACGATATGGCTGGAAAGAGACGTTTCTTGAGAAGTTATTGAAAAGCGAAGCGTCTAGGTTCCCTATGTCAAACCGGGAAGAAGCTTGATTGTTAGTTAAATCTTTTAATTCACGCCACACCCCAGTATAAGAGAAATTAGAAGGGAAAGTAACACCCATGAATGAAACAATTGAATTTATATGGGATGGTCAATTCACACGAAGTTACGTGGTAAAGCAGTACGTTCATTGTTGAAGCCTTGAATATCCGTGACCAGCATATCTCGATAGTTAGGCGGGTTGTCTAAGCACTGTAATGATTTCCTCTGATGTAATAAATTTTATTCTTATTCTATCAACACGGATGTCTCGGCTTAATTAGATACCGTCCAGATACTTTGAGAGACTAAGTAAGTAATGAGGTTTAAGCAATAAACGAAATTCCGCATGGAAATATTATGTACTTATCCGCCTGTCCTGCAGACGATTGAACCCTGGCCGTATTTATAAGTAGTTTATTGAATTAATAATCGTTGCAGGAGTAGTGAACTATTAAATTTAAAATTCTAACTATTTTGTCAGAAGTGTACATTAATATATATATTTATATATTTTTAGGGAGGTTCTCAGTGATATTATTCAGCTGCTAAGGAACACAGCCAAACCACAAGTGGAGCAGATAATTCGAGTGATGAAGCGTTGGGCTAAGGAGAACAGAATTAATATCTAGTCCGTGTTTGGTAACGATAGCTCGTCAATCATTAATGGTAACATTATCCGTCCACTCGTGTCTAGTCATAAATAAATGAGCGTGTGTTGTGCACTGAAGGTACATACTATGTATGCATCTGCGTGTGTGTGTGGTTCTAGTCATTTCTCCCCTGTTCCCAATATGGAAATTGTTTTCAGCGAATGATGTTGGGATGTAAATATCTTCAATGTTTGATTTTTTTAATCGTTAATACTATCTGAGCAAAAAAAAAAAAAATGCTATGTGGATTGTATTATTTTTTTAATGTTTGCACAGAAGAGAAAAACAGTATTATAAAAATATTTTGTGTTTTATTGGTAAAATAAATTAAATATTTGCTTTCGTCTGGTGGATTGATTTCATCCGTATTATTGCTCACCCTCAATCTCTCTTAGTGGCTTAAAATATTCGTTATAAATGTCCTCGCTTTTTAAACAAATGTTTATAACAGCGAATTTTAGAATTCCCCAGCGTTGCTTGGGAGTCCTGATTCAAGTGATGCTATATCCATCTGCTGATAAAATATGAAAGTTGAGATTGAACTAACTCGCTGCTCACCTTGTTTGTTGACCAGGAAAAGAAGTTCTTTTGTTGAGCGTTGACTTGCGAAATATTAAGTAAGTGGGGAAATAACGTGCTCCTTGACGAGAAGAATATTCGTCAGTGTATGGCTTGTAATGCAAGCAACCAGCAAAGTTGACAGTATGATGGTACACTTTAGACCTGGAGAATTTGATAGCAAATTGGAAAAATAGTAAATGCAAGAAGTTCGAACAGATGGCAGCTTCGTTACATGCTCAATAGGTGGCATTAGTGTCGCTTGTGGAATCAGCACTCAAAGCGACCCTGGGGAAAATAAAATCTCTTTGAATTTTATTTATGGCCTTTACGCATCTGAGGCTCACGCCAGAATAGGGCAGGGGAAAGGATTCGAGAAGGTGTCGGTCAGGGCCTATGTTGAAGGTGCAATCCCGGCAGAATAGAGGAGGGGAAAGGATTCGGGAAGGTGTCGGCCAGGGCCTATGTTGAAGGTGCAATCTGGTTTGACTGTGGGTAAACGCTGGAAAAACCTGTCAGGATGGTCGGCCGCTGGGATCGAACCCACGACCTTTTAAAAAAATCAATCTTCAGTACTAGTAAGTCACCTGAAAAACGGAAGGTTAGTATGCAATTCACAGCGTAAACGGCCTGAGCTAGAAAAACGATATTTGGTATGAACGTACACCATTACCAGTAGATTAAGCAAATATTACAAAATTTTAAAAAGTCGCCATATTAAATCTAAAATAGCCGCAACACCCATTGTTGTATAGAATACACAGCCTAAACCGCTGGAGCTACAAACACCAAATTTGGTAAGATAAGATAAAATGAATTTTATGGGCGGTAACAGCACTATGGACCAAATTTGGAATGATTGTATATCATCACTGGTACGTTAAGAAAATATTACAAAATGTCCCTAAAGACGCCATCTTGGATCCAAAATGGCGGACCTTAACAATTCACGTTCAACACCGTTTGAGCTAGAAAACCGAAATTTGGCATAAAGCTGTATTATCAAGAGTAGATTAAGGAAATTTTTACAGCATTTTGAAAAAGTCGCCATCTTGGATCCAAAATGACCGCCAAACTATTGTTGCATAGAATATACAGCCTAAACGGCTGGAGATAGAAAAACGAAATTTGGTTTGACGGTACATCATCACTGTTTACGAAAATATTACAAAAAGTCTCCAAAGATGCCATCTTGGATCAAAAATGGCGGACCACAAATATTAATTTTCAACACCGTTTGGGCTAGAGATACGAAATTTGGCATAAAGGTGTATTATCAAGAGTAGTTTAGAAAACTATTACATTTTGAAAAAGTCGCAATCTTATATTCAAAATGACAACCCAAAAACATTTTCCACGCTATTCTACGTATGGCACTAATTTGTCCCATTCACTTTCAATTGAAAAGAATGTCTTTTTCCTGGTGACGGGCTAATTCACTTGTTATATACATAATTGCGAACATGCTCCTATAAGAGAGTTGTTGACTGGTGGTTGGGATAGTCCAGATATGGTGACTGCAATTCCCTTTCCTGGATGTTGTAGCCTCATATCTAGGAAAAGATTACACCGTCTTTACTTTAGTTACACCTTTGCAGCGGCGTAACTACATACCGCGATACCCCGCGTTGCGGAGGGCCCTGCAGGCGACATACAAATACACAAGAGTCTCATTTAATCGAATTCCGACGCAGTAAAAAAAAAAGAAAATGATTTTAATATTTTGCACATGCTAAATTTGATTTATACTCTTAATTATGAAATAATTATTTGAAAAATCCATGCAATGATCAGTAAAAGTAGAGTACAGCAATTGTAATACTACATTATATTAGTAGGCCTATGTTTGGAAAAGTTGTTTAGTTTACTTTTTTTTTTTTACATGCAGATCAGTGTGCTCAAACTACAGTATGTACGAGGGGAGCCCCAAAAGAAACTGGAATTTTGTAATACAATTTTTGTATATTTTTGGGTGTTACAACTTGAATCGCTTTCAAAGTACTATCTATATTTGATCCAAAGTACCGGTCTAAACGTGTTTTCCATTTTCGATGCAGTCGTGAAACTCTTTCCAAGTGATTCCTTTTAATGGCTCCTTCATTTTTGCTTCACATCTGCAAAAACTGAGAATTTTTTATTTGGGGGAATAAAACAAAGTCACTCGGAGTAAGATCGAGTGAATATGGCGGGTGGAAAAGCTGGATCGTGTTGTTTTCGGTTAAAAATTGTTTCACAATCAAGGTTTTGTGTGCTGGTGAGACACGAATTTTGCTGGAATTCTGTTCATTTGCAATTCCTTGCTCAAAGTCCTTTGGCAAAAACTCCAGGACGCACCAAACAAATCAACAACTTCATCAGTAGTTCTGCGACACCCTGCCATAATCAGTCCACGAATTCTGACGATATCTTCGTCCGTTCGGGAGATCGAGATCTCCCTTAGCGAGGTTGGTCTTCATAGTGTCCTCGAAGGGGAAAAACACTAAAGTTTTGTTTTTCTCAGAGCAGCTTCCTTGTAAGCCGTTTCAAGCGTTACAGATGTTTTCCAAAACAGAATTTTTCATAGCCTCACGCGTAGTTTCCACTTTTCAGTTATCCTAAAAATAACAGAACAAGCGATAAGCGCTTAACTAAAATATTTACTACGTGGCACCACGAGTTCACTCGACAACGTTGGTCGGTAGACTGATGTAGAAGGGTCCCAGCAATAGGCATCTAGCGGCAGAAGCATGTACTACAAAGGATTCGCCTACCAGAGAACGATTCCGGTTTCTTTTGCTCCCCTCGTAAATTGCTATATCTCCGGCTTAACCGAGACTCTTGTGTATATAAAATATGAGTTAATGGTAAAGCCAGACAGCATTACACGAGAAATTGCCTCAGCTTGATTTTAATACTTCCTCATATTCTTTGAAAACGAAGGGAATTTTTACACAATATGGAAGGATCTCCGTTTTATACATCTGGTAACACTGTTCTGCACACTTGAGCTTTGTTTGAGTGAGCTACTTGACGTTAACCAGCGACGGTAATTTTTCGCAAAGTGGGCGTGACTGGTGCCCTAGTTCACGTATCTGGTTAACGTCAAGTGAATAGACTCACTATCGATTTTTACTTCTGCTTGTATGTCTGACGTAACACTAAGGGCTAGTTTTTCATTGTCCAGTTATCTTTCCAGTTAACTAACTGCTAGTTAAAGTTAACCTGAACTCTAACTTTAATATCCGTTTTTCATTTGCTTTTTAACTGGTGGTTACTTAACTTTTGGTTAGTGGGAACAGTGCGACGGTTGGCAATGGATTTCTACTATTTCGCCATCTCGGGAGTTGTTCAGGAATTAAGAAAACAGTAGAATAGAGGATAACACAGTAAGTTTTAAACAAAATACGCATAGTAGTATCGACACACCGATCTAGTGCATAAATTAAAATTTAATTGTCTTGGTAAAAAACTTATTACGTGGATTGACAGCTCGCTAATTGTTTTTGCGACACAAAAACGTACTACGTAATTAAAATCCTCACCTCTTTCCCTGGCCAGGAGCACAAGAACTTATTGCCGCAGAAGTCTTGTTTCATCTTGTCGGAAGAAGAAGAACAGCAAATTAATAAGTTTTTTTACCAAGACAATTAAATTTTAATTTATGCACTAGATCGGTGTGTCGATATTACTTAGTTAATCTTGTTTGTCTACTTCGATTTAATCCACAGGGAGGGGGCAAACTTTCGCTTATAACTCAATTATTTTATGCTTTGTTGGAGCTGTGTGGTCCGTTTCTTTCATATTTATATACCTTAATTTTGGAATATTAGACCTATATGCGCAATCCAGTATGCACATAATTCAAAAATCGACATATATTTTAAAAACGGATCACGCAAATAGCCCACAACAAACGTGAAAACTGAGTTAGAACTGAAAATTTGGTACCGGTACATTTTTAATTAAACCGATAATAGGCAAAGAAGGTTAAATATGTCCTCTTGATCCCAGCTTTAGGAATTAATAGATCACTCAGGAATCGTTAATTACAATTGAATGGTTTTATCTCACTATCTCCAACACCATAAAATATTAACCACAGATTTTTTTCTATCCGTTTTCTGTTTTCTACATTACTTTGAAGTAATTTGTTTCATGTGAATACATTCATTTTAGTTATTATGAACGTCTTGAGTTTTCATGGTAAAGCCTATGCTTAGGACAAACTAGGTTAGTACACAGGAATTAGTGACAGATTCAAGGAAATAACTTTCTAATAATTGAAAG
>JAGDQP010071248.1:0-10656 GCA_022664845.1 Lepisma saccharinum | reverse complement strand
ACAGTGTTTGTAGTACGCAATCTCATCGTTTGAACGCCATCTCGTTGCACCCGATCGGACTTCTACAACGCGAGATACAGATCACTGAAGCCATCTACTGGCAAAATAATGGATTACTTTTTACTACACCAGATATATTCTTATTATACGGATGAAATACACTTTTCTCCGCACCTCTTATGAAACTCACTGCAAAATAAAGTAACCCCCCCCCCCCAAAAAAAAAATAGTAGTATTGCAAGTACATCTATATATTTTACCTGTTCATAATACTTGATCTGCTGGTTGGCCAAGGTAAGAAACAATTTCTTTAAATCCTTTCTTTTCTCTATATGCCACCGTTCTAAATCTGCTCGAAGGTTTTCATTGGCACATTCTACTTTATCTTGATTTTCCTAAATAAAAAGATAAATACTAATAAACATTAGCAAACTTGTTGACGTAAAAACATAACACTACATATGCACACAAGGAAATAAATACTGTCTCTTCCTTACAGCTAATTAAAATCTGCATTAAGTTTCCTCATGTAAACAATCACATAGATTTGGTACATTCTACGATACTCGCCTACATTTAAAGAAGGTTTCTTGTTAAGAGTTTGTAAATGAACTTACATCTAAACCTCACATCTGGGTTACGACTGAAACTTGCATTTACTATATATTTATGGGCTTTATAACAACTTATGAGACTCCAGCGTGGCCTCAAAGGCGAGTGGTCCAGGTTTGATTCCCGTTGGTGGCTCAAAATTTCGGTGTTGAGTTAGCATCGTGAGGGGGAGCTACTTAAAAAGTACGAACTGTGGCCCCAAAAGTCAGGGATACGCCTGCCAGAGGCGTTACCCAGACCCTGTAACCATTTACTTGAAAGTAATATAATCGTCTGACAAGTTACAGCCATTAAGAAACTGTCGTGTCCCCCAATTTAGTGTTTAGTTTTTATGGCAACTTAAAAGAGTTGTCATAGTACAAAGGGAAGACTGAAAAACAATAGAACAGTGCGGTCGAGAGACAGAGAGGGAGAAAAATCATATTGGAGAAATACTTGTTGGCTGTCGTAAATCCGTTGTGAACACATAAGGGACAAACACCCTCAACGGTAAAAGGTCATTTGGTGCTCAGTCAGAGCGTTTAGACGGCATTATCTGCTGGATCGATTTCTTCCGTTTACGATTTTTTCACTTTTTATTCACCAAGTTATTTCTAGTATGGGGAAAGAGGGAGTGAAAATTCACTTTATCACTTCGCGTCAGTTTCTTGCAAATTGTTTGTTGTGGAAAACCTAATTAAATAGGGTTGTTATGCATTTCAATTTAGCAAAATAACGTTTGATAGGTGAAAGATTGTTGCTTACGTTAAGTGAACTATTACCGATCAAGTAAGTGTAAAGATTCAGCATACACGCTAACAACTAAAGCAATGCCCAAATTACCTATTACCCTTTCCCGTATCGACAGTCGTGTTTCTCCTATCCAGAGAACGTTGCTGTTCTTTGTCGATGATGTCCCCAAAAGACAAAACGAGCCCAAAACTACAAGAAGACAATACCAGTACTGAAGTAAAAAGATAGGTTTTAATCAAAGAAGGAGAACTTCCGAGTCGAGATAACTTCCTATTACCATCACATCTGACAAGACCCTTCGATAATGTTAGTCATCCTTATTGGATTATTATCCACACATAATAAATACACAAGGGTGTTCTTCGAAACTCTAAACTACTGAATAACAAACTTTATATCTTTTACACACAATATAGTGTCATTGTCAAGATCAATAATTTACGCCTCAAATCTTAGACAAAAGAACGAAGGCCTCCTTTTATAACTTTTCACCATGTTGATTTTAATCTGTGAAGCAACGTTTGTCCACTATTGCAATAAGGTTATAAAAATATTATTTTGAAACTATATACTATACTTACATGTTTTTAAAAAGCGCTAAATAAATAATAATAATAATACAAAATCAAGATGTATTAAACACCACTTTACTGGATAACAAACAAGTTTTACTTACGTTAACAATCTACGTTAATTTTTGCAGAAAATTCCTGTTCAACGTTTCGGCTTGACTCTTAAGTCTTTAACTGGAGCTGCTACGTAAAAGGAGAAGAGACAGAAGATAGGAAGGTTAGAGAAAGAAATATCTAATTTGCCTATTGTGTATCTTCCACACTGTGATGTAAACACATGAAATGAATTATATATAATGTATAAGATTGGTGGTTTATGTGAATTAATTGTTCAACAAAGAAATATTAGAGATACATCTAACTATTTCCATTTTATTACTTTTACTTTTTAATTTATAATGTTATATGTAAATGAGATAATGCAACTGAATTTGCCTAAAGAAAAGCGCTTTTTTTTTTTTTTTTTTTTTTTTTAATATAAAGGACACACCAAAACAGCAAACCCGACTTCAGGTTTGTTCAAACAATTAAGCGATATGAAACACCATATCATCTCTTTTTGTATATTACTTAATACAGATTCACACATCGATAGATTTGTTAAAAACACTTGCAGTATTATCACTCGCAGTCAGTTCCTTAATACTTGTAGGGGTATTCTTAAGAAAACTTGATTCCCTTTTTTTAAGAGATAATTGATTCAAAATTAAAATTTAAAATTTAATAAAAAGAGTCTTCGAACACACATTCGATCCTTGTCTCTTTTCATATTTCTCATACCTTTTTACTATGTTCGAAAGAAAATTGCTTCCCTTTAGGAATCAAATAAAAATAGATGTATATGAACACTTCTTTTTTGAACAATTAATTCACAAAACCACCAATCTCATACATTACATATATTTCACTTCATTTGTTTACATCACAACATGGAGGATATACATTAGGCAAGTTAGATATTCTTTCTCTAACGTTCCTATCTTCTGTCTCTTCTCCTTTTACGCAGTTAAGAGTCAAGCCGAAACGTTGAGCAGGAGTATTTTGGAAAATTAACGAAGAAATTGTTCACTGCATAAATCTCCTTTGCGCCATGTCGATAGTTAAGAGAACAGTTTAATTCGCTTACCTCTACTTGCTTTACGAGTTCCGGAATAGCTGTATTTAGTTTCTGTATCTTCTCTTCCTTTGCCTCATCAGAAGTTTTCCACAATGAAGAACCAATGTTGAAGCCACCAGCTGGCTGCTCCGGTGACTGCAACTGAAATATAGGTACATTTTAAATACATATGATGATTCTTTTTAACCTGGATATTCAAAAACGTATCATAATTTTTTAATATGAAGTTCAACGTCAAATACATTATTCCGAATGTTCAGCAATTAATGTTTTAAGATACATTATTATTGTTTAAACAGAAATTTAAACTATACGAATTGTAAGGAATGCACTGGTGTACTAATTTATTAGCTGTGCATACAGTTCGGGACTTAGAGCAACATTCTAAAGAAATGCACAGTATCTCGAAGCATGTAAGTGTTCGAAACTTGGGAAAAAATAATAAAAGTGGTGGTAGAGGAAGGACTGAAATTACGAAGTTTAAACAGAAATACAATGATACACTATAATTCACAATAATATGAGACTTTAGTGAAAGGAAAAGCTCATGGGCTATTGACATGTGAGATAAAGTAAAAGAAATTTCAGCTAAAAAAATACGCTACAAAATAATGAACAGTGTGCTATCAATAAAATGAAAACAACGTAAGATACAAGCGGCTTTGCACGCAAATTCTTCAGTGACTATAATAATCTACAAGCAATGTAGAAATAATGGCTAAGGATTTATATAAAAAGATCAACAAGCGGTATAAGAATATTGGAGTACCAACCATTTGTTCACTCACAAAAGATGCTTGAAAGCGACTCCTCTCCTATCATACAAAAGATAGTGCAGAAAATTATTTCAATGAGTTCATAGTAGAAAACTTAAAAATGTTTTGTTGTAAAAATGACGTTAGTTGAAAGCAGAAAAAGAAAATCTAGAAAATTTTAATATTATTGTTAACAGTTATTAAAGTGTGTAAGGAAGAAGTTACAACCTATCTTGAAGAAAAATTTTTATGTTTAGTTAGAGAAACGAAAACTACAAGTTGAATTTCTAAGGTCAGAAGATATATGATAGATAAGAAGATAAAACAGATGATAAAAGAAGAAATAGAATAAATGCATCCTGGTAGTGAAGATATAGAAAGGACTACTGAATATTTGAAATCCTTTCCAAATACTGAATTTTAAGACTCATAAAATGAATTGTCGTAGCAAGTAAACTGTCTCAGAAAAAATAATCATAGATTGGGTATCAAGAGATCTTGTGATGGCATAAATTATAATGCCATATGTTCAACTGATGAAGGAGAATTACTGAATGTATATAAAAGTCAATGGATAAGATAGCATAAATAATTACTTTAAGAAGATCAATTATATGGCTCGTAATTGTATTTAAATCCAGGCTTAAAAGAAGAAAGCCCGATAAGTATAATTGATAAGATGTTGCCTTCGTATATCAAGGATAGAATATTACCCCAAAACACAACTAGAAGACAGTAATCATATATGATAGTAAAACAAGAGAGTTTCTATGAAAGAATATTGAAAATCAAATAAGAGAAGAGCCAATTCACCAATTCGAAGCATCAAGATACGATTAATAATGATCAGTCAAACACTACTGCACGACATAAAAAAGATGCAACAACACCATATTCTAGTACCAGCAGCGTTATGAACGATGAGAATTTTAAAACTGAGTATGTTGTACAGCGTTTCTTTGCAAGTAATTGAAAGGTAGTTTCATAGTTTCATAGAGGATGATCAACAGAAAATTTATTCGAGGAATCTTGACAGAGATGAGGTTATTCTAAGATATAAAAAAGAAATTAAGAAACTAAAGCCCCAGCTGGGAAAAGTAAAAGTAGGTAGTGAAATCAAATCTAGAAGGATATCAGAAACCATCAGCGAAGGAAAAATTGATGTTGCAGAATACTAAAAATTGTTGAAGCAGCAAACAATCAAGAAGGATTCAGTGAACAAAAATGAATAAGCATGTCCTAGAGGGAACAATTTAGAAGCTGAGAGATATATACACACACATATATATATATAAAGTATGTGTGTGTGTGTGCGTCTCTCTTCCTCTACAGCAAGTCTACGATATTAATATCGAAATATTGCAAAAAAAACTATGTGAAGATTAGTGTTGTGTACGTGTGTGTGTTTCTTTTTTCTACGGGACAGATAAGCTGTAAGTATTTTCCTTATTTTTATCACAAAATTACCTTAAATTGCTCTTCCGGCTTTCCTCCGTATTAGTGATATATATAAAGTACATGTAGGAGAAGGCCGGATAGGCAATATAATAGGTGAAATTTGAAGAGAGAGGAAAGGAACTGTTTTTACGTAGTATCTTGACGAAGATCACGTACATAATTATACGCTTAACATTATAAAGTCACTTATAATTTCACTCTACATCCCAAAGAAACATTTCAAACCACAAACGTCATATATACCCTAACCTGCACACACTGCCCGGCATTCTATGTGGGGAAAACAGGTGGTCCTTTGAATCTCCGTGTCAATAACCACCGACACTTTTCTGTCACCAACACATCCGATTAGAAATTGCACAACACTGACTTCGATGACATTTTCCGTATAGCTATAATCCATATCCTATCCCCCTCCACAAGCCCATCCATACGTCGTCTCTGGAAAGCTTTCATTCAGGGCTTGAGAGCTAAACTGAAACCTTGTCTAAACCTGCAGTAACTTTGACCATTTACGTTTTTTAGCGTTTTCTGTACTGACTCCCACTTTTTTGTAATTGACTCGGCAATATAGCTATATACATAACATTTAACAATATAGTCCCTTTTCCTTGCATTTCCTATACTATATTCCACTTCCTCTGACTCCGTTTTCTATACTAAATTCCACTTTTTTCAGGGTGTATTTTCTATACTGTATCCCACTTTCTCAGACTTTGATTTCTATACTGTATTTCACTTAATGAATCCCAGTTTTTAATATTTATTGTACCCGGATCAATTTTCAACACAAAACACCATTTCCAAAAACCGCAGTCGAAACCCAGCACTTAAGAGACGCAGGTGAACAAACACACCTGTGCATACACACATCCATAAGTCTTTCACGAAAGAATAACGAAGAAAAGAAATTCCAAATCTTTTAATTTCGCCCTATTTTGCGAAATTATAATTAAAATAAAGAACTAAATATTTTTTATTCTTCTCTCTTGGAGAGTTAGAAGTAAAAACTGACTTTCTCAGCTGTAAGATGACCGCTCGCGTCGAGTGAAGGCTGAAGGGGATGAACAATGAACAAATAATGAACATACACACGAGGTTTCAATAAGGCCTACGTACTAGAGACGGGACCAAAAATGTTACAGTCGGCTCTGCAAAGGGCACATTCTCATGCGCAACCTGATGCAGTTCACGTAGAGATTCCATACTTTAACCTTGTCATTACAATACCGAGCCACAACTTTTCCTGCATGGGGATTTCGATTAAAAAAAAAAAAAAAAAATCTATCCACCCTAAATTACATATGTATATTTTAGCAGCATGCACATATTTCAGAAAGAAGCACTGAAAAAACTATCTTCCGCTTTCCGCACCGCTTCTTCCTGTGCACAGACCTCTAATCGAGTGATATAGATTCATAAAATACATTATACTAAAAAGTTGTGTAAATGAGTACTTTTCAAAACGATGTTAAAGAGAAAATACAGGTAAAAAATTTCAAGCAATATTAGTTTTCATATATTTTTCTGTACCTCTTGACGATTTAAAATTTCCTATATGCTGTATAAATCTGATTTGAAAAAAAAAAAAAAACCTATTTGACGTTTACGCTTTATAGTAAATCAAGCCTATTTCTTTTGCCCTACCTGCTCACGCTCAGTCTTCTTCTTCTTTAGCTCATCTATAGTTAATTCATACTCAATCTGCACAGAGTCTCTTCGAGTCAAAGCCTCTTTCACAGCATCAATATACAGTAAGTATTCCTTCAAAGGCTAAAATATAATACAAGCACATTTAAAAAAATACATTTCATAGTATAGGTTACAAACACACATTAACAACAGGTGACAGGTTTTAATGCTGGAACCAAAATCACATTTTTCTATTCGATCCATTTATCACTAATGATGAATAAAAGTATAAAATGACCGCTTAAGATAAAGATAAGATAAAAAAAATGACCGCTTAAGATAAAGATAAGATAAAAAAAATGACCGCTTAAGAGAACAGGAAAAGCAACAGATACAAAAACCACAAAGAAGTAATAAAATACACAGACGTGATATTTTCCCCAATCATATAAGAACGTCCATAAAATCTTGCTGAATTTATAAAAAAAATATATAACTTGAAACACATTGAGATGTACTTTTAAATATATGAATGAGCAACTATTGTAGCTTTTTTTTTTTTCCTCTATCGGTGTACACAATTTCTACACGAACTTCTTTGTTGTTCTAACCAAGAGGAGGTGAACTACCCGAGCTTTAAGGGACAGCGGTTTCAGACAGAAGCTTGGTCGGACAAGCTTGTTTATTTTGTAAGTTCTGTAGGTAGGTGGCATGTGTGTCTACTCTGTAGGTTCTGCAATCTGCGATGCTTCCTAAAACATGTAAGTACAAAGAAGAGAACAGAGTGCCTAAGTCAGTGTGAAAGAGCTGTATTTTTTTTAAAAGAAAGCAAATCGTTTAAATAAAAATTCCGAAATTAATGATGATTATTTAAATGCAGTTCCTAAAAAACATTAATTTTCGTAACTGTATAAACACCATTTGGGCATTAACTGACCACTCATTGAGTTATTGAATTGTTATTAACGTCCTCAAGGAGCTGCTGAGCTTCTAAAGAATGGGCCTACAGTTTTTGGTCAAGTGGGCTCCGAACCACTCCGTTCAAGAGACCCCGGTGGGAACTGAACTCGTGACCACGTGCAGGAAAAGCGACCGCGCTAACCTCTCGGCCACCCCGAGGTCTCACCACTTATTGCTCTGGCTTTGAATAGAACAAACTGTCAATATAAAACATTTTCGTTATCACAAACATTAAATGGTGAAATACAATAATCAAGGAATTTCATTTACAAGAAAATACGAACAATGTACATGAATAATGAGGATGTACAAAAATAATTGGAAGCTACTTTTGACATAGCTCATACTTACGAAAACACAAAATTCCCAACAATATGCTAAAAACTTTATATGAACAAATTATTTTCTTCAAACTTTACTTTGATGCCAGATCAAAGCTTCAAGCTGTCTTGTCTGTTAATAACTTACATTGCTCATTTGATAAGGAAAGTAATAGTAGCAGCCATGAGGCCTAGATATCATCGCAATATTTGATTAATGTGACTGATGGACCAAACGAAAACGACAGTCATGATTGCCAGCTCTGGATTTTCATTCGAAGTTGTCTCGACTGCGATAGAAGCGCGCCTCTGCTGAGCATGCCGTAGATAATTTTCATCTTGGCGATGACACCCCTTACACACAGCGCAGTTCTTTGTTTTAAAATTAATAAGAATTAACCAAAGCCTAATAAGAACTATTTACATGATAAAATTAGTAAGTTCCATTCAGTCACACACACACACACACCTAAATTTCTGACTTCCTACCTTGAAATAATTTTATGTGACAAAGAACTGACAGTACAGCCACGAAAAAATTAAACTAAGAAAGTATAACTATGCTAAATGAAGCTATTCAGAACGTAAATTGGACGCTTACTTTAGGGAATGTAACTTCAGAAGCAAAATACAGTACTAGGAAATTTTACTGTACAGTCAGAGAAAAAAACTGGATCATCTGTACGTACTTCGTAAGGTCCTATCGACAGTGCTGTTAAGACTGCCGAATATTTTAAAGGTTATTCATTTTCAGCAAGTACTTTTCACTTGCTGTATTAGTTCTCTCTTAACAACATTTGTTCTTTAAATCTTGGATAGCCCAGTCCCGTGGTCCAGTGCTCACAATCGGGGACTTCAGAGAAGTACTAGGGAGGCTCACAGAATCGAGACCTGCTGCAAGGATCCCGCCTAAGGGATAACGGGTTCTCCTCAGCCTCACTAGGAGAATACTGGTATGGTGCTTAAAGTAACGTCCTGGCAGCTTTTTCATTCGACTTAGAATAATGCTCACCGAGGGACGTCATCCATCAGACACGTATCTGAATTAGGCCACAGCTACATATTCGACCCACAGAAAATAATCTTAAAAAATTCGAATAAGTCAGAGGGTAGTTAAGGTTTATCTCCGAGTATACATACTTAACGCGATGACCTATCGTTGTGCTGCCACACATCCTTCTGACTTGTTTACTCTTCTTTTCCAAATTAGAAAAAAGCTACGAGTTATCTGTATATTTGCTGCATTTTTTTTTATTTATTATTTTTTGCATCAAGCGATTTTAAGAAATTTCATAGCAAATATAAATAATATCTGGTGTAGTAAAAAGTAATCCATTATTTTTGCATGACATTGAAGGCTTGACTTACCATAGTTAGAATGATCCGATTTAGGTCACATATGCGCCGTTTTGTTCGATAACGTGTTGCTATTTGGAAGGTAATATCATGATGCCTCTCTCATAGAAGCCCTTGTCCCTATTGGCAAAAAATTGAGACAGTCGATTTTCACAAGCCTCTCTTGAAGATAATTTTGCACCAGCAAACGTGTTCGCCATGGACAGGAACAGATGGTAATCACTCGGTGCCAGGTCCGGACTATAAGGTGGATGCATAAGAACCTCCCAACAAAGCTCCCGGAGCTTCTGGCGAGTCACTATCGATGTGTGCGGCCTGGCGTTGTCCTGGTGGAACACAATACCTCTCCTATTGGCCAAAGCTGGGCGCTTCTGGACGATTGCTGCCTTCAGACGGTCCAATTGTTGACAGTATAGTTCCGAGTTAAGGGTTTGGCCGTAGGGGAGCAGTTCATAGTAGATAATTCCCTGCCAATCCCACCAAACACACAGCAAAACCTTCCTGGCCGTCAATCCTGGCTTGGGCACCGTTTGCGCCGGCGCACCGCGCTTCGACCACGACCGTTTTCGCGTGACGTTGTCGTAAGTGATCCACTTTTCATCACCAGTCACCAACCGCTTCAGAAATGGGTCGCTTTTGTTGCGAATCAACAGCGATTCGCAGATGGAAATTCGGTCCATGAGGTTTTTTTGCGTTAACTCGTGTGGCACCCATACATCAAGCTTCTTTTTGTATCAAGCCTTATGCAAATGGTTCCACACGGTTTTTTGTGCAATATTTAGCTCTTGGGCAATCGAAACAGTGCTTACATGACGGTCGGACGCGACAATGTCCATGATTTTATCGACATTTTCGACACGTGGCCTTCCAGTGCGTGGTACATCTTTGACGTCAAAATTACCGGAACGGAATCGACGAAACCAAAATTGAACGTGATTGGCTGTTACAGTATCAGGACCATAAACACTATTCACATTTGCAGCCGCCTGGCTTGCGTTTTCGCCTTTATCGAAGAAAAACTGTAAAATATAGCGTATTTTCTCTTTGCTAGTGTCCATTTTGACGCGCGCTCACACAACACTGAGTCAACTCATCACAACTATCTGAACAGTGTTTGTAGTACGCAATCTCATCGTTTGAAC
>JAGDQP010071247.1:0-10656 GCA_022664845.1 Lepisma saccharinum | reverse complement strand
TATCCGGTTGAGGTCTCTGTGTCTGAGTTGAGACATCAACTGTCTGGGTGGCAACCGAGACAGTTTTAACTTGTAGTCTAGCAGCTACAGTGGAAAACGCACCAGATGGAAGGGTGCGTTGAGACTCTCGTACTCGACGTTTTGCATCACCTGCAGATATTTTCTCAATAACCATCAGCTCGCGAATTCGTTTTTCCTCTTTAAATACCGTACAGTCACGCGACCAGGCCGTATGCTCACCCTTGCAATTAACACACTGAGGTTTCAGTGACGTGCAAGGATTCTCACCATGGCTACTGGTACCGCATATTGCACATACAGCAGAGGTCGCCTTACACGACGTGCTGGTGTGTCCATAGTGCTGGCATTTAAAACAGCGGAGCGGACTCGGTATATAAGGACGGACAGGTAAGCAATAGAATGCTGCCTTCACGTCCCTGGGAAGCTGTGGCATGGCAAACGTCACAATTAGCGAGCTCGTGGGTTGTAGTTCGCCACTCTTTCGAGTTTTAATTCGCCTAACATTAACGACACCTTGGCTGGCAAGTTCTTTCTTAATCTCCTCTTCAGGGACATCTTGCAAATCCCAACAAGAAATTACGCCCTGAGTAAAGTTCAGTTGACGGTGTGGTTCAACTTGAACTTCGAAGGGTCCTAAGGTCTTCATCTTTAGGAGATTAGTTGACTGTTTATTATTATCAGTCTCCACGAGCAAGGTGCCGTTGCGAAGCTTTTTAACATTCTTTAGCTCACCTGCAACATAATGAAGTTGCTTCTGTATAATGAAAGGGGATAACCCCTTCAAACCACCTGGATTCTCTGTTTCGTTCTTAACCTTAATTACAAGATATCGTGTGATAGTCGGTACGATACTTGTCTGTTCCTCTACTTCTATTTTTTCTGCTGTGTCACTGGTTGTTTCGGTAACTATATGCGCCTTCTTTCTATTATCTTCAGTGACTTTCTCTTCATTCTGTCTCTTTGGTTTCTTCTTTTCTGTGCGCGAAGGCGACTTATTAGGATGTGGTGGAGCCATGATGAATTTTAGCCGTAAATGTCCACACTTCTCCGTCTTCGTTCTGAGGAGCCAACGAGGCTGCCGGGTACTACCCTCATCACCCTTGTCAGCAAGCTGGAAATCGAGGCGAAGTCCAATGACTTGGCGTCGAAATCACTTGTACTCCCGACTGATGGATACTTGGGACACCCACTCCCCCGAGTGTTGGCGAGACCAAAGGTCCGAAGAGCTCCCCAATGGCGCACTTCCCAGTCTCAACGAGCTAGACCATCCAAGAATCTGCTGTTAAGAACTAGGCGCTATCCAATGGTTCCGCCCCCTTTCCTCGGGCCCCAGGGGCCAGCGTCAATGAAAATACATCCTGTCACATCCTTGGGCATTGCGGGGAGGCGCAAGTCGCAGCACAAGAGGAGATGAAATAATGAGTCATCAATGGATGAGAAATGAGGTGAATGTAAATGAAATCCTCTCGGCTGGTCCTCCTTTCAGGCAGCGTAGATGTTTAGCTGCGAGGGCTGATTGCAGCCAGCAAAAGCCAGCTGGACGATGGGGTCGCCAATTCCCTACGCCGTATACGAGCAGCGATGGTCTGCTGCTCGGGCTATGTGATGATGCATCACGTTGCGGCCCGTAGTCCTGCGATGAGGTCGCCAATCCCCTACGCTAGTGGGAAGTAAAAATTCTCAATAGAGAAGCACTTTGGCCCTGCTATTGGACTTCCCATAGGCAGCAACGATGTTAGCAGCTGCCAGGGCTGATTGCAGCCAGTAAAACTGACTGGGCGATGTACCCAAGATGAATAAAATTCCATATGTGAAAACGTATATGTGGCATGCACTAAAGTGTTGGTAAGAGCAAATTAAACACCTTGTGCTCGATAAAGCAGAAGCTGATTTCCTATACAAAATGGTGATTTTCGCTCAAGAAAATGACGAAATGCTGTTTTTGAAAGATCTGTCTAAGACAATGGGTGAGTTGCCAGCAAGTAAAAAAAAAGATTTTGTAGCCAAGGATGGTAAGTTAATTTTAACGAGTGCGCTCTATGGGGAAGATCAGGGTTAGAAATTAACACAAGCATGTTCGTCGAATCCTTTCATAATATAATTACTTGAAGGGAAAGGTAAAAAAAACATTAGACAAGTCCCTATATATGCTTGTGGAATATACTAAAGATCTAACAATGAAAGGCCTTCAGAAAATTAAGAAAAGGAAAAAACAACACGAAAGATGAGTAACATACATAAGACATCGGCAGGCCATGCACTTAAAAGAGCCTAACACAGATCGAAGATGGAATCTGGCATGCTAAGAGTGAGGAAACGCTTCGGGATGACACGAACGCGACGGAGGGCTTGTTATCAGGTCAGAAGGTTAAATATTTCTTGCTCAATGGAAGGAAGTGTAGATAGATAGATAAAATGAATTTTATGGGCGGTAACAGCACTATGGCTTACGCCCGTCCCGAAAAGGGGAAGCCCCTAATTTTTGTCACGTCTAAACTTAGTTGTTATTTGGTTAAAATAAGAAAACTAAAACAGAAAAATCGTTAAAAGGCTGCAGGTGTAAAAGGTCTCCCGAAAACACTTACTGGTGTAAATGGCCAGTACAACAATTAATAAAAACTAAAGATGTATAACGTCTTTAGCATAGGTTAGAAATGTTAAGGCTGTAAATGGGCCTTCACAAATAAAACAATTGTAATACATAAAACTTAACAGCTAAGGGACAACCATCTCAGCGAGACGGAGATAAACCTGTCTCACGAACATACATAAAAACTCTACGCAACATATCTGGTTCATCCCCTAACAAAATAACGCCATGTCATTGGGGATGTGAGATGATTGTATCATGGACAATCTAAAAGGACGTGACGAATACTTAAAACTACATTGCAATTATTGCAATGTGATGGGTCCAGTCGTCGCAACAGATATCTGTGTGTCATGCGACTGTGGCCTATACGTAGCAGAGATAAAACTACTTCTTCAAGCCTACTGTCTCGGCAAGATGATTTCCATGGAGCAACAGTGACCTTAATTTGTTTCAATATATTAACAGCAACATCTTCCCATCGTCGCTGCCATTCCGTGTAACTTGCTTATATCATCATGTACTGAAATGGGACATGCTGAATATCAATGTTAGCTAGTAAGGAGGCCTCACGAGCTGCTTCGTCTGCCAATTCATTACCATGCATACCAACATGACTTGGTATCCACGAAAACACAACCTCACCACCGACAGAGCGGATGGCCTGCGTCTTACATAGGATATCTTGCACAAGCGGATGCTTAGAATACAGATTGTCGACACTTTGAAAACACTTAGCGAATCTGTACAAAGAAGCATGCGATTGACACCACGAACCAGAATAAAATCCAAAGCCTTCAAAAGGGCATATAATTCAAAAGCAAAAATATTAGCGTTGGGATTAAGACAAAATTGGTGGTCTTCCCCATTTATAACAAACGCACATCCAACAAATTCTTCTGATTTGGAACCATCGGTAAAAAGAGATAAAATTCGGGTACTGATTCTGCATCTCACGAAAACGCTGCTGCAACTCGATCATAGATGTCTCCCATTACTTTAATGTTGACAAGGACATATCAGTTCGCGGACGAACAAACGTCCACGGAGGACGGAGACAAAAACGGACACGGTTGACAGTTGGACGACCTGCATCCAGATTCATCAACAACTCGCTCGAATGCCAAGTGATCGGGTAGCGTGACTACGGCGTTCATAAAGTCCCCACTGTACTGGGTTGATTACGATATTGTGTGCTGGATGTCCAACTAAAGATGAAATCTTGGAAAACTAACTCTGCACATGGTACATCCGGTGTATCTCGAGCGGAGGTTCCGCGGCATCAACACAAAGACTGGTTACAGGCCTTGTGCGATTCGCGCCAGTGGAGAGTCGAATTCCATTATGATGAACACTACCGAGTAAGACGGAAAATCGTGTAGAGGAATAAGCGTGACAACCATAATTAAGTTTCGATAAAATTAGTGCGCGATAAAGGCGCAACAACGTTACTCGACTAGCACCCCAAGAGGGATGACTTAAAACACGTGATAAACTCAGAGCTCTCGTACACAAAAATTTAATTTTGCGAAGGTGACTACGCCATATTAACTTGGTATCAAATAATAAACCAAGGTATCGTACCTCCTCGACGAACTGGAGTTGTCTGTCTCCAAGAACATCATCTGGGTCAAAACAATAATTTCTTTTTGGCAGAAGTGTACACAGACTGTCTTCGTTGGAGAAAAACGAAAGCCAGTCTGGTGTGACCAGTCAACAAGACGGTTAAGTATCAACTGGATCTGCCGGGTTGCGAGGCTGATATTCCCAGATTTACACACAATCGTCAAGTCATCAACATATAAAAGACCTTGCACAGGAGGGCGAATACAAGCCATAACACTATTCACTGCAATAGCGAACAGTGTTACGCTCAGCACACTTCCTTCAGGCACGCCATTCTCCTGTAAATAACGCTCTGAGAAACGATCACTAACACGGACACGAAAATAGTGATCGCTAAGAAAATTTGAGTTAAGATAAAATTAATTGTATGGGCGGTAACAGCACTATGGCTTACGCCCTTCCCGATACGGGGGAAACCCCTTATCTTCGTCACGTCAATCTATAGCTGTTAAGTACGTTAAAAATTATTTATAGATAAAAGCTGAAGATGTAAAGAGTCTTCAGTTAAAAAAAGTAGAATAAAATAAAAATAAAGTAAAATATTAAAAATAACAGTTATAGCATGTTTATCCTGGTGCCACCAGTCGCCAGAGCATCGTTAGGCTGCTGTCAATGCAGTTTCCAAGCTGCACTACGAGGAACTGAGGTTGGCGTTTGTGTGCTTTTATTCGAACACCCCTTACAGCCTAAGAAGATTTGATATAAAATGGCCCATGTGGCCCCGAATGCCCCAATCATGAAGCTGGCGTAGTATGCCATATCTCCGGGTGGTATCATAGGCAATCTCTAAATCAAAGAACACAGTAAGAACATGTTCATTCCAGAGGAAAGCATTCTGAACAATAGACTCTAACCGGACAAGATGGTCGACAGCTGATCATTAGAAAGCAAGTTGTTATGCTCGAAGTACCACATGAGGCGTCGCTTTAACATTCTTTCAAATAGCTTGCATACGCAGCTAGTGAGAGCAATGGGCCGGTAACTTGTGGGGTGTAGTTTATCTTTGTCAGGTTCAGAATCGGAATTACAATAGCTTCTCGCCAACTAGACGGGAATGTATTAGTCATCCAGATGTGATTCTAGCGACTTTGCAAGATCTTTCCTTGGGAGCAAAGCTGCCGTAGCATTTCATAGTGAATATCATCCAGCCCAGGGGATGTGTTTCTAACATCCCGCAAGGCCGTTTCAAGTTCCCACTCGGTGAAAGAGACATTATATGATTCAAAATTATTAGAGTGGAAGCGTAGAGCTATTATCTCTGCCTGTCGCTTAATGTTGACAAAATTAGCACTATAGTGCTGGGAGCTGGATATTGCTGCGAAGGCTGTTCCAAGAAGATTAGCTATCTCTTCTGGGTCAGTATGCAACACATTGTTCTGTTTCACTGCAGTCAGTGGCTCGGAGCGACAATTTCCCTGCAAACGTCTGACCAGTTCCCACACGTCCCGGACTGGCGTTTCTGAATTAATGGAGGATACACATTCACGAAAGCAGGTACGCCGAGTTTGTTTCATGAGATGTCGAATATAAGTTTGTGACTCTCGAACTGCATTTAGATTTCCCGCTGTAAGATATCGATTGAACACCGTAGAGCGCGATAAAGATAAAAGGAATTTTTAGGGCGGTAACAGCACTATGGCTTACGCCCGTCCCGATACGGGGGAAGACCCTTATCTTTGTCACGTCTAAAAATAGCTGTTAATTAAAATCATAAAAGCATATAAAAGCTGAAGATCTAAGCTCTTCAGAAAAATAAAATCGTAGTAAAAACTAAAGATGTACATTGTCTTTAGCATAAAAGGTAAAACGTGAGGGCTGTAAATAGGCCTTCACGAAAATAAAATAATACTACATAAAACATAACAGCTATGTGACAATCATCTCAGAGAGACGGAGATAATCCTGTCTCACGGACATAACTAAAAACTCTCCGCAACATACCTGGTTCATCCCCTAACAATGACGCCATGTCATTGGGGATGTTATAACGTTGTCTGAGATGATTATATCCGGGACAATCTAAAAGGACGTGACGAATACTTAAAACAACATTGCAATTATTACAACGTGGTGGATCCAATCTTCGTAACAGATATCCGTGTGTTAGGCGACTGTGGCCTATCCGTAGGCGACATAAAAGAACTTCTTCAAGCCTACAATCTCGGCAAGATGATTTCCATGGAGCAACAGCTACCTTAATTTCTTTCAATTTATTCACAGCTACGTCATCCCATCGTCGCTGCCATTCATTCCGAGTAACTTGCTTATAATATATCATCATGTCCTGAAATTAGTTTTGTAGCTAGAGGTGTGCCACAGGGTTCTATTCTTGGACCATTGCTTTGTTATATATATTAATGACCTCCCTGATTTTTTACTATGTACATCAGTCTTATACGCGGACGATACAACCATTATCTGCGATGGTAAAGAAATGGCTGAGATTAACAGGTTTTCTGCCTTCAACTTAAATTTAGTAAGGAAATGGTGCAAAAACAACGATCTTATTATCAATGACTCGAAAACAATATCTATTTGTTACTCACTGAACATTGATTTGTCAGCTCAGACTAAATTTAAACGTGCTAAATTGCTTGGGCTTTATTTGGATTCAAAATTAGTATGGTCCTATCATATTGAGAGTCTTTGTAAGGACTTAACAAAAAACTTATATTTGTTAAGACGACTTAAGTTTTTGGTACCTTATAATTACCTGTTGTATTCATATTATGCTTATGTACACTCTAAACTCTCTTATGGTCTATTATTTTGGGGCAATGCATCCAATGTAGATGAAGATTTTAAAGTACAAAAGGCTGCTGTAAGATGTATTGTAGGTTTGAATCCGAGAGCATCCTGCAGAGATGCATTCAAACACTTAAAAATTATGACTTTATCTTGTATGTATGTGTTTCAATGCCTTGTTTATATAAGAAGCAATATCGCACACTATAATTTAACAGCAGAAATTCATCAATATAACACTAGATATTCCAAGAACCTAAATATACCTAGGCTTAGACTAACGAAAACATCTAATAGCTATATAAAGGTTGGAATAAAAATGTACAACTTATTGCCGGATAGTGTAAGATCTCTCAATATCTCACAATATAAACTTAAACTTAAAAAAGTATTGAAGGAAGGTGGAGATTATAATTTTCTTGAAATAGAAGACACTTTAAGAAATTTACATTAAGGGTTACGCTGATTATACTAGCATGTTGTAAGATATCAGATTTCAATATGTGACTTGTATGAATAATTGTATGTTTTACTTGACTTTTCTATGCGTTTCAAATGTCAAAGAAAGAAAGAAACAATAAACAATAACCTAGAATAAACAAATGGGACATGTGGAATGTTAGCTCCTAAAGAGGCCTCACGAGCAGCTTCGTCTGCCAATTCATTGCAATGGATACCAACATGACTTGGTATCCACGAAAAGACAACCTCACCACCGCCAGAGCAGATGGCGTTTGCCATACATAGAATATCTTGCACGAGCGGATGTTTCGAATACATATTGTCGAGGCTTTGAACAACACTCTTCGAATCTGTACAAACAAGGATGCGGTTGAAACCATGAACAAGACTAAAATCCAAAGGCTTTAAAAGAGCATAGAGCTCAGCAGTAAAAATTCTGGCTTTGGGATTAAGACAAAATTGACGGGCTTCCCCTTCCACAACAAACGTGCATCCAACAGATTCATCTGATTTGGATCCATCGGTAAAAACAGATAAAATGTGGGTACTGACTCTGCAACGCAAGAAAACGTTCCTGGAATTAAATCATGGAGGTCTCCGATTTTTTGAAATGTGACAAACAAAGGTCAATCCGTGGGAGGGCGTGTCCACGGCGGACGGAGACTAAAACGGACAGGACAGACAGTTGGGCGGTCTGCATTCAGATTCTCCAACAACTCTGATGCTCGGATGCCAAGTGGTCGGGTAGCGTGACCACGGCGTTCATATAGGGCTCGTTGGACTGGGTATACCGTTAAGTTATGTGCTGGGTGGCTTGCCAAAGATGATATCTTAGCAAGATAGCTCAGCACATAGTACATCCTATGAATCTCGAGCGGTGGCTCAGCGGCATCAACACAAAGACTGGTGACAGGACTTGTGCGATACGCGCCAGTGGAGAGTCGAATTCCAGCATGATGGACACTATCCAGAGTATGTAACGTTGAAAAACGTGCAGACGAATAAGCGTGACAACCATAGGTAAGCTTAGATAAAATGAGTGCGCGATAAAGGCGCAACAAGGTTGTACGATCACTACCCCAAGTGGGATGACTTAAAACACGTAATAAATTCAGAGCTCTCGTACAGGAAATTTTAATTTGGCGAAGGTGACTACGCCAATTTAACTTGGTATCAAGTAATAAACCGAGGTATCGTACCTCCGCGACGAACTGGAGTTGTCTGTCTCCAAGAGAGAGATCCGGGTCAACTAAACAAGTTCGTTTACGGCAGAAGTGGACACAGACTGTCTTCGTTGGTGAAAAACGAAAACCAGTCTGGTGTGACCAGTCAACAAGACGGTTAAGCGTCAACTGGATCTGCCGCGCTGCGCGGTTGATATTCGCAGACTTACAGACAATCGCCAAGTCGTCAACATATAAAAGGGGGCGAATACAAGCCATAACACTATTCACTGCAATAGGGAACAGTGTTACGCTCAGTACACTCCTTTGAGGTACGCCATTCTCCTGTAAATAACGCTCTGAGAAACGATCACCAAGACGGAGACGAAAATAGCGATCGCCAAGAAAATTTGATATAAAATTGGCCATGTGGGCCCTTATGCCCCAATCATGAAGCTTGCATAGTATGCCATATCTCCAGGTGGTATCATAGGCCTTCTCTAAATCGAAGAACACTGTAAGAACATGTTCATTCCGGAGGAATGCGTTCTGAACAATAGACTCTAACCTGACAAGATGGTCGACAGTTGGTCGGTACTGGCGAAACCCACACTGATCATTAGAAAGCAGGTTATGCTCCAAGTACCACATTAGGCGTCGGTTTATCATTCTCTCAAATAGCTTGCATACGCAGCTAGTGAGAGCAATGGGCCGGTAACTGGTGGGGTTTAGTTTATCTTTGTCAGGTTTCAGAATGGGAATGACAATAGCTTCTCGCCAAATAGCAGGGAAGCTATCAGTCCTCCAGCTCTGATTATAGAGATTAAGCAAGAAGACCTTTCCTTGGGAGAGAAGGTTTCGCACCATTTCATAGTGAATATCATTCAGTCATAGTGAATACGCCGAGTTTCTTTCATGAGACGTCGAATATAAGATTGTGACTGTCGAACTGCATTCAAATTTGCCGCTGTAAAATATCGGTTGAACATCCGCAGAGCGCAACTTAGCCGTCGCCGTGCTACGTCGAACTCATCGTTCCACCATGGAACAGAACGACGACGGGGCGTTCCACCAGACTCAGGGATGGAACATCTGGCAGCTCGCAAAATTTCACGGTTCAAGTACACAACCGAATCATTCAGTGGGAAATCTCCTCGATCAACAAGTTGGACACGAGTGGTGTATTTAGTCCAGTCAGCACGCTTCAGATGACAATGCGGTAATTTACGTGGTGCTTGATAGTTTTAAAAAGTCTAAAATTACTGGGAAGTAGTCACTACCACATAGATCATCATGTAAGATAAGATAAAAATGAATTTTATGGGCGGTAACAGCACTATGGCATACGCCCGTCGCGATACGAGAAAGACCCTTCTCTTGGTCATGTCAAAACTTAGCTGTTGATTAAAATAATAAAAAAAAGAAGATATAAAAGACGAAGATGTAAAAGGTCTTCACACTCAACCTACTGCTGTAAATGGCCAGTATAACGACGATGCCCGTAAATGGGGCCTCGCAAGATAAAACAAAAATAGACCATAAAACTTAACAGCTAAGGAGCATAATCATATAAAATAAACGGAAATCATAAAACTCATTGCAAAAACTAGTTAAAATATTACCGTTTAAGTTTATACCTCGGTTTCCCTTTCCTGCCCACGAGATTAAAATCCATATCCATCAGGGGGTTCTCAACCATGTCGGAGGACAAAGATGAACTTGGTTGTTGGATAGTATGTGCAGACTCGTCCTGAGTTAATTGTGCAGCCAAAACGTTCGCTGAAGTCTTAATGATCGTAGCGAGAGGTGAAGTACGAGCTAATTTGGAGACTTTATAGGGACTAAACGTAGGCTTAACCCGTGGAGATCTAGAACTCTGCACAGGTTGTTTTTGTCCCTGACTCTGTGTCGGCGTATTGCCAGAAGTCTCGGATCCTGTGGGAGGCTTCGGAGGATCTACACGCACATCAGACTCTGTTTGTGTTGAGACATTAACTGTCTGGGTACCAACCGAGACAGTTTTAACTGCTATTTTGGCTACAACATGTG
>JAGDQP010071246.1:0-10656 GCA_022664845.1 Lepisma saccharinum | reverse complement strand
AGAACTTACAGCCGTTCCCAAATCCGATACATTAACAGGTAGACCGTTGTAATATGTGCGTGTTGTATGTTTGAATAGTTAATGACCTCACTGAGCTTGATGCTTCTAAGGATAGAAACTTCTGTGGAAGCAAAATCGAGTGGTGGGGAAGGTCTCTCGTTTATCTGAGTTCGATACCAGTGGGCCCTTGAAACACAGTTTATTCGTAGGCTACTTTGAGAACAAAATATGATTCTGTCCTTAGAAGCATATACGCTCATTTAAGGTCATTAATTATTCAAACATACAACATTAGACGCACATGCTACCGTGGTCTACTAGTTAATATGTCGGTTAATATGTTAATAAATTGAGCATTTCAATACCTCAGAAATTATCAAAATTTTACTCTTTTTTAGGTGTGCGAATGGTGAACTTAAAAGCGTTCAAGTGGTCTACATTTTCTACATTGTTTGGGTCTTCGTGTTCGCTTTTGTAATTCAGAGAAGGTATCAGAAGCAAAAGTGGCACAGACCTTCGCTTGAAGTTGCACACTATCTTCTGTCTGCTATGGCTCAGTTAAACGAAAAAGAAAAGCACCACTAAATATCGTCGGTCCCCAGCCACGAGGTCAAGATCTTCATTGCAGCAGTCTCCGGAAGATTTCAAGTGGTGAAAAAGGTGCAGAAAACGTAAGTGTTTAAGATTCAAGTCTGTTTCTATTCGTGAAATATTCTGTAGAGTTACAGGTGTCTACACTAACTATAGAATTTGTTAAACTCAGAAGAGAACATAGCACCTATTTAATAAATATTTATGCATTACTGTCATTGTATAGTTATCAATATTATGAACAGTAAAAGCCATTTGGTGATACTATTAATAAAAACAAAGGAAGTTTATCAACCAGAAGCACACTATCTCTACATAGACTTTGAAAACATATACAGCCTTTCTATTGCTTTACAGTCCAATTATAATCAAATTCGAGGAAAACGTATGAGTGTTTCGACACTGTATACGTGAAGAGAAAATTAGTTTTAAGAAACGGAATTGCGTATTATTACAATACTTTTAGAAATGTTTACTAAATGCTCTATATGTGTGATCTTGTTTACATAATGCTTTTATTTTATTATACATAATGTTTCTTTTCTATATGTATGTTTTATACAGTAAAAGAATGGAGGAACTTAATGATGTCACTGTTATAACGTCACACAATGAAATCTTTTCCGGAGACCAGTTATTCTTCCAGTTCTTGCCCATGATCATGTTAAATATAAAAAATATATATATGACCTTACCTCGATGATTACCTTCGTGAGTTGATTCTTCCCATCAAAACAAGCTGCAAGGTTCATTATAGACCTATGCAAATAAACCATAGGTTACCAAAGGCTATTTTTTTATGCCTATGAAGTCTATAGGCTACCGAAAGTGTAGGATGTTGAAATTCAGAGCTTTATATTTGCAATACGATTAATAATAAACCTGGTGCGACATGCTATCATCAAAGACCTTATACCTGTTGTATCAAAAAAAACACATTCCAAAATTATGTAACGCTATGCAAGAGATTTCCGAAAAGAGGTAGGAGATTTCCGACAATTCTCTGAAGAGAAAATGGGTTGAATAAGCATGAGCTAACCAACTTTCAGCAAGTAACAATAATTCGTGCGCGGTACGTTGATATCTCAAGGAGAGAGTCGATAAGTTGATCGGTTGTGTTAATAATGTGGTGGTTGCATAAAAGTCAGGAGTAGACCTAATAATAACATATACTGAACGAACGTTCAGTCTTTACTGATCAATGACAGAGAATGTCATTTCCCGGTTGCAGTGTTGTCAGGTGGAGGAAAGTTCCGAAGAGAACGGAAAAATCTGTTCCAAGAAGGTGAAAGTGAAAGAAAAAAAAATGAAATAGTGCAATTTTGTTGAATCTTTTGGCGCATTTATTTATAAAATGTCCATGAATTTTTAAAGAAAAAATATAATCGAGGAATTTTTACAGAAATCGGGAATTTTTTCAGCATTTTGAGGGAAACTCTGTCACGAGAAACTTACAACACAACCCAGTTGGATGATGCTGATTACGTATGTCCTCTTCACCCACGCACATATTCGGCTTGTTGATGTTTTCTCCAGCCTACCATTAGTTTAGAGAATGTCTAGAAATCCCGTACTTCCTTTGAAGTATTTTGCGTACCAATTGTTCAATTTTGAAATATATATTTTTTAGATAGAGAAGGTATGAATTTCTTCATGACACCATGCCGCACCAGTTCTATTGTTAACAGTATTGAAAATATGAAGATCTGAACTTTAGTTTCTCATCCTTTTGCAGGCTCTAGTTCCTACATTACGCACTTTCTTGTATGTATCTACAGGAACTTTTCTTCTTTTCGTGTGAAGAATCATATTCCGAAGTTTCTTGTCCAGATCTTGAAACACTCTGTACATAAGTAAATTACATTATCTTGGGAACAACAGTAAAAATTATTAATTTTTCATACAGCAAAATACGTAAGAATGAATACAAGCTTATATTTTTATTCAACAATTAAGACAGTGAACAAATGAAAAATGAGCTTTCAAACGTTTTACGACAAAAATCTTTCCAAACTGCTTCCAAAATAAACTTATAATGTAGTGACGAGATAGACAATTTTGTTTCATCACATTTGGATGTAGAAAGCATCATACATTTTATAATTTGCATTAGGTTTCAGTTTAGAATAAAACAATGAAGGTTAAAAAGTTAACTAGGTTCAGACTCTGAACTTCAGAGACTGCTGTTTTGAATGACGAGAGTCGGAAATTAGCCATTGGCGAGAGGGACACACCAATTAATTATTCTGTCAAACTCCCCCTGTGGGGGGTATCATACTCAAATTCTCAAGAGCACCCTCTCCCCCACCAACTTTAAAATCATTACTGTAAATCATCGATAGAAACCGTGCAAAACTCCAGTTACACCCTTCCAAGTTTGACTTTACACACCCTCCTCAAACTGAAAATCTTAGTGGAATCCCTGACACCAACTTCGCTTTTCTGTCACTGGCAGCAGGAAAGAAATTGCATTGTTGTTTCCTGTTTCCAACAGACCCTCTTATCTGGCTATTTTGAAGTCCTGGCACACCAAAGATCTCACTTATGTTCATCTTCAAGTCTCTGTGAAGTCTGTCAATCATTTCGTCGATCTCAGCTACATTACACTTATCAGATTGATAATTCTGTTCAAACTCGTAATCAGGTTCATCTTCGGAGTTATGATTCCCAAATATATCTTCTATTTCATTGTTCTCATGGTCGTTGTCACAGCAAGAGTTCGGGTATCTCATCTCTTGTTGACTTACTCTTGTTTCACAAAACAACGCAGAAAAATCAGAAACAGTTAAGAAATGTTCACTAAACTAAAAGTTGGTCAGAAGCAAACGCTTACGCAGCAACAACACTGAGGTTTGGTGGATCTCAAACACATTTTAGAACCAGTTTTCTTAACATAGAGCTCGTAATTGACTACTCGCACTATCCCAACCGGTTAAATGTTAAGACTCGAATTTACATGGAACGGAAACTTTCTTGTCAGTGAGAGAAAAAAAAGTACAGAACAAAAAGAATTTTCAATTCTCTTCATTCTATATAAACCAGGGTGATTACGAACGGTTAAATGGGGATACAATATAGGGGTAGGCATTCAAAAGTTCTTAACAAAGATTGGTAAACCCCACCCAATGAGATATGTCTGTAATATGTAATATTACATTATGCTGTTTTTTGTTAATTGAAAGGATACGATCAAATTGATTAAAGAAATTACGAACTTTTTGACTTCAATCGTTCCTACTTTCCGCCGAAACTTGGCCCAGGGTCCGCCACTGCTCCTACCCTTCCCCAACCTAAACTAAAAATCCTAGAGACCATCAAATAATTTCAATTAAATTGTCATACAGAATGTCAATTTTGGAATGAAATGAAAAATATGTATGTTTATAGAAAATTATACTATAATGCTCAAGAATAATTGAATCGGCAGTTTGAAGAAGGCAATAAACGCCAAAAATGTGAAAATCTACTTTATGCCGGATTTGATATCTGGAAGGGATGGCGCATCTATACAATACACAAAGAAAGCAAAAAACATTAGAAAAGCCTTCAAAAATAGATGCGAAATAGAGATGGGCAAAACTAGCGTAGCAGCTGTTTTTCACTACTACATGGGATAAATTGCTATGACTGCTATAACCGATGAAAAATTGCAGTTACTGGCTGAGCTGCTATTTTTCTCCGAAGCTTGTTAATGGTAAAACAGATTGTTTCCTGTTTTCTAAACAAACAAAACTGCTGGGAAAACGGAACAAAATGGCAGAGAGTTGTCTGCAGAGAGGACAACCATTTCGTGTGAACACTACGGAATTAGTAGCGTCTGTTACTCGTGCATGGAATTGATATAAAGAGCTATCAGAAAGCACTGGGTGATAGTTGGGTACGTGGAGTAATGGATAAGGCGTTGGAGTTGTGATGTAGTGGGTCCGGGTTCGATACCAGTTCATCGCATATGTTTTTTTTAAGTGGTTTATATTTTACTTATATTTTAAATAGGTTATTTTGAAATGGTATTGTTTAATTTGTTTTATAACCTTATTTGCATTTAACGTTTCTTGTAATATTTTCCGTTTAGTCTGATTATGTAGTCCAATTCACATTTAATAAAATGGTAAAAAAATGGGTAAGACATTGAACTTGGGATTCAGTGGTCCCGGGTTCGGTACTCCTTCAACTAAAGTTATTTTTTTATTTTTAAGACAAATTCCTTTTTATTTTGTAATTTCGAAGGAAAGCTCTGGTCTTGCGATTATACATTTTTCTTCCTTTGAGGCAGTGAAAACAGTACGCACATTAATAATTCCATAAAATTCACATAGTTTAGAAAAAAATAACCAGCAATTTGAAGAAGTGAACAAGCGCTAAAAAATAGATATTAGTTTTTTACTAAAAAAACGGACCTAAATTTATACGCGCTTATCATAAGGTAGAAGAAAAGAACGATAGCTAGTTATAGAATGATTTATCTGGTCTTGGAAATATTAGTCTGTTTGAAGAAGGGAACAAGGCCACTAGCGTCTCAAAACAAGAAGTCCTATTTTCGAATCTCTGAGAAAACACGATTCAGTCGCGTGTGCAATAAAAGAGAACACCATACCTGACTTTACCAAACTTCTACGTGGCCTTGGTCACTAAGTTTATTAAATTCCCTAATGCGTTTATATAATGATAATAATAAATCACAGCCATATTAAATCCACTACTAGATGAGGCCTCTCCCCGAAGGGAAGAGTTGGTCTACTGCTCCCAGGCTGTCCAGACGGGTTGGGAGAGGAGACCGAAGCTCTCACTGTGATCGCCACTGTATTTTATGCACAGGAGCTCCACAATTGTCCTCACGATGCTGGGTCAACACCGGGGATAGAACCCGGGACAGCTCGCACTGAAGTCGAGCGAGCTACCGACTAGACTACGCAGGAGCTCAATGCGTTTATATATATATATATATATATATATATATATATATATATATATATATGAAAAGAGAAACTTTCCTTTTTTAAAAAAAAAGACAAAAAAAATCACACTATGATTCGATCTTGGGTTCTCCGTATTAACTTTCCGACATGCTACCAATCCACTAAATTGATAATTGGAAACTATCTACTTGTCAGTCTCATTTACGATGGAGTAACGCGCCTGTGCGAGAATGATCCCACTTTAATAGGAGTTCCTTGTATTTGAGACACTACTACAGGGCACTTCTGACTAGCGACAGGAAGAGTGCACTGTGAAAACACAAGTTAATCCTGCGTGCAATAAAAAAATACCGTACCTTACTTATCTAACCTCCACATGCGATTGTTCGCTAATCTTATTATATTTTCTAATTCGTTTATACATATAAAAAAAGGAGAAACGTTATTTTCATTAAGAAAAAAACACCAGATTTCGATCCAGGTTTACTTGCATTACCTTTCGAACATGCTATCAATACGCTAAATTGCCAACTGGATGCAGTTGTTTGAAAGTACTATTTACTGTTAAGGAGTAATGCGCATGCGCCAGGATGGCTCAGCTATTCCTGTCGCAAGATTTTTTTCAGCTCGAGGCGCAGGGCTGGGCAACCATTTTGCCAACTTCCGGAGCACACTTGGCAACACTTCCGGTACGCCACAGAACTTTTGCCTAAACAGAACTTTTGATTAAACAGTACTTTTGGGTATGCCCACCCCTAACAGGAGGCTGTGCCCCCCCCCCCCGCCCGGCCCCCCCCCCGCCCCTTTCGGACGCACCCTGACCCTCTCCCCTTACACAGCCCTGGTGGGTTTATATACATCCTAGTTTTTAGTGGAATCTTTTAAAATTGTAAATCACAACTTTTATTAAATTCCCTTTTGTGTATTTACATAAAAAATGAAAAAAACTTTAATTTTCTGTAAAAAAATATATGTAAAAAGTTAACGCGAGAGTTTGAACCAAGGACCTTTAGATAAGCTTTCCTACGTCTTGACCACAAGACCAAACTGCAGCTGCCGGGTTGAGCGCTTCTCGCTGTTACTTATCGTTCAGGATAAGCAAGAGTGGGCTATTCCTACGGGAAGTGTTTCACTTGGCTGCCCAGCCCTGCGAGAAGAGCTGAAAAAAATCTTGCCTTCCTGTCGCTAGTCGCAAGTTATACTAATTCAGCATGAAACAACTACGCTTCCCACTACCCACCGCTTTATACTTTCCTGATTTAATTGTGTTTTGATATACTTTTTCTTCCCCACCAGTAAATCTAATCTCCGATAATTACATAGAATAGTTTTACAACATTTATGGTAGGAACTAAACTACCTTTGTCCATATTTCTACTGCACACGTAACAGGATACATTTAAGTAGGTTTATCTAAAATATTGTTTTAAATTTCTTTTTCACAGACGGGAATAATTAACTCGCATTTAGATACGTTTTCATACACTGATATTTTTAACTGCTATTGTTAACAGATGTTTACATATAGCAACTATTGCTATCACTGTTACGGAATAAAAGCAGTTTTGCACATTTGTAGGGCGAAATTTCTGTCAGTGGGTAGACGGGAAAAAAAAACTTGTAACTTTCGAGTTCATTGTACATACATTTCTTGTCAATAACATTCATTTGAAGGTTTCTATTGCGTTTTTCTTCATTTTCTGGTCGATTTTTTCATTCTTACGTCTCAGCACTTCAAAATGTGCAGACGTTTTTCCATAAGTTTGAAGAAGGAAACAAATCCACCAACATTTTTTAACTCTACAGGAAAAAATACAATATTTGTAAACTGTCTGAGCAGTACGAAAGTATCAGAAGACCGTTTTGAATATTCAGTTGCAATATTGTTTCCTTTCAATAAATAACAAACATATTATACAGTTTTTTTAATTTCCCACAAAACAGCATTTTGGATTTGTTTCCTTCTTCAAACGTACGATTCAATTATGGAATGAGACTGTAAATAGTTACAGAGATAACAGAGCAAAGCAAGATACGTTGAAAAGAGTGCATTGCACAATTGACTGTTGTCATGAGCAGTTGTATAGCCTTTTTCTTTATTGTTATTTCCTATTTATGCAAATAGTTTTCTTGTTAATGTTTCTTTGTCGTTATTAATTTTTATTTAGAAAATGTAAAAACCTGACACTAAAATGTAGTAGTAATTCTTAAAACGATATTATTTAAAACCAGTGGCCGTAGCTTAGTTGATTTAGTAGCAATCGGATACTTTTGGAACCGGTTACCCGGATCCTGGAACCGGATCTTGGATCCGGATCTTGGAATTGGTTCTCGGATCCGGATCTTGGAACCGGTGCTTGGAACCGGTTCTTGGATCCGGTTCTTGGATCCGGATCTTCGAAAAGGTTCTCGGATCCTGATCCTGGAACCGGTTTTCGGATCCGGATCTTGGAATCGGGTACCCTGATCCGGATCCTGGCACCGGTTCTCGGATCTGGATCTTGGAACCGTATCTAGGATCCGGGTACCCGGTTCCTTCAGAACGGTTCCTTTAGTATTCGGTTCTCGGTTCCTTCAGGATCCGGTTCCGCCCACCCCTAATACAATAGTTACCAAAAGCTGACTAGTCTGACATGTTCAAAAGACACTATAAATTGTAGAGTACCTCCATGCTTTTTTTTTACCGTAAAGTCCAAGGTAGCCATGTTTATCACTTTATTCTATCAACGGAACAGGGAATAGGGGAGATTGCGGCTCCGGCCGTAGTTGAACTACTACACAAATATTCATCTGATGGGACTGAGGAACACCTGGGAAAATCTAAAGCAGAATAGCCGGACCTAGGTATTAGAAGTGTATTCACTTCAGGATAACTTTTGTTTACAGATCACCGAAGAAAGGAAATAATAAGACGCATAGTAACAGAAGACGCAATAGAAATTTACGGGCGCCGTTTCTAGATGCTACGAACTATAAGCTCAGAGGAATCAAAGAATAGTTATCTGTACCGGATGTGAATATACAGTAAACCGAAAAGAAGCTCATAATAAAAGTTCCTGTTGCAAACATTTTCTTATTGATGTCCCGCCCGCGTGTGGGAAATCTTCAGTTTCGTCTTCACATGAACTAACGATGATATCACTTCACATGACCTCATGTGTAACAGCTACGTGACATATGGTCAGAGCTTTTACAAAGTAACAAGCAAAAATGCGCATATCCTTTCCAAACAAAGCCACAGTCGCTCTTTCTTCCGTTCCTCATTAGCAATGATTCTGCCAGACTCCACCACCAAGTTAACGAGTGCACCCCTAATTTTAAATTTTCTAGTCACAAATAGATAGAAATCGTGCAAAACTCCACTTACACCTCCCAAAGTTCACTTTATATACCCTCCCCCCACCAAACAAAATCCTGTTTAAATCTCTGTTCATCAGATAAAACGAAAGTAGAAAACTTTTTTAAAAGTACTACCCGATTGCAGACACCTGCAAAAATGTTAACTGTTGATTTAAGAGCAAATAATCCTGCAGAACAAGATAAATGAATTGTATCAAACTAAACTCCAAGCCCAGAGCTTGGTTAATCATGCATCCCTATTAATTCAAACTTCTTTGCACGTCCCTTTTCCTTTCTAAATATTCTGACGATCTTCTACCAGCATGGACCGAGGACATTCACGACAAATCCTGATGTAGCAAATGTGTAGATGTTTACTATATTTTAGTCTTATTCTGAAATTTGAATATTTTGTACAATGGTTTTGAAACTGTAAGGAATATTAATGTGAATTATATTTCAGAGAATATTTTATCTCATTATAATTTTTGTACAGAAATTCCCTCATGTGAATATGCCATCCTTTTTTTTTTTTTTTTTTTTAAATATTCTCATTCACAAGTTGGGTGATATTTGCAAAAATATATTAAAAATGTATTTTACATGTCCGAACTGGGGACAGGACTTGAAGAAGTAAAATGAAACCACCTGAAGAATATGTCAACATTAATATAACGTCCGTTTCGATTCTATGATAGAAATCCATGAACGAAAGAAATCTAATGGATTTTAGGTACAGGCACTACCTAAAACCCCATTACGTTTCCAGTTATTTATGCCTAACGTTTCATAAGCTATGTTATTTACACATCTAATATGTGCTTGCACTACCTTCGGTTTTCTACCTACAAATTTGTCTCTATCACTTGTAGATGAGTTTAAAGCCTGTTGAACTTTACGGGAAATCTCTGTGAACAGGGTTGCTGTGTAACCAGTTTTGTTGACGTGGTGGTAGTGGACACACGCAAGAAAGTTATTCTCCTCGCTCTGCTAAGACCATTTAGAATTAGCTTCATAGATACGGCTTTAAACTAATCATTTATTTATTATTAAAATTGAAGTTAATGCAATGCTGAATCTTGTCGGCTGTTTTGCACCGAATATTCCGTCCTCCGAAATTGGACTCAGAAAAAAAAATTCTTTAATCTTAAATTTCCTATAACAAAAGAAAATAGAAAAATCTCAAAAAAGAAACGTTTTGAGGTGGACCCATACTTGTGTGTGTTCCGTGCTCCGAAAAACGAAAACCTGCACAAGTCCTCTGGACTTTCGGATTGGTCTCCGCCCCCCGCCCCTGCCCTAAGATTAAGGCATGTTGATCTGTGATTTTGCATTAAAAAGCAGCTTTTACAACTTATATGTTAGACTTCTTTGATGTTCAGATTTTTGGGTCCACCTCAAAACGTCGAAGTGTCAGAACGTCGAAACTGAAAAGCGGTCAAAACGTATACAAAAATGGACAAATCGTATACAGAAAGTGACAGAACGTCGAAAACCTCAAACGGCCAGATCGTCGATGTGTCAGAACGTCGAAACTGAAAAGCGGTCAGAACGTATACAGAAAGGGTCAAATCGTATACAGAAAGTGACAAAACGTCGAAAATCCCAAACGGCCAGATCGTCGAAGTGACAGAACGTCGAAACTACAACACGGTCAGAACGTATACAAAAATGGACAGATCGTATACAGAAAGTGACAAAACGTCGAAAATCCCAAACGGCCAGATCGTCGAAGTGACAGAACGTCGAAACTACAACACGGTCAGAACGTATACAAAAATGGACAGATCGTATACAGAAAGTGACAAAA
>JAGDQP010071245.1:0-10656 GCA_022664845.1 Lepisma saccharinum | reverse complement strand
AAAAGTGGCAATTGTAAACGGTCAGAAGTCAGGACACTGGTTGGATGGTGATCAACATCCAGGAAAATGTCCTAAACCACATCTCAGTCCACGAAAGTTGTTGTTGCTGGTATGGTGGTCTATGTTGTGAGTGATCCATCATGCCTTTCTCAGGCGAGGTGAAACCATCACTGCAGATCGTTACCGTGCTGAACTTTATGAAATGCACCGCAAACGTGTCCACAAGTATCCAGCAATGGTCAACATACACAGTTGTCCTCATGTTGCATGACAATGCCCGCCCACACGGTGCAGGTTGTCCATGAGTTGCAGTTCTGACCGTTTACAATTGCCACTTTTCATCTGAAGTGACTATCCGATGCAGGAAATCTTCCCCGCTTATTCGTTACACTCAGAGAACTGCACACCTCGAAACGGCGATTCTTGTTGGCCGGTGTCAACTCACGTAGCACCCATGAGTCCAAATTTTTCACCTTACCGATCGCACGAAGCCGCCGACTGACAGTGGCATGGTGTATGCTTAACTTGTCTGCAATGGCACTATCACTTTTCCTATTGTCCACTTCAACGGTGTCCCTGAAAACCTGATCCGAACATGATGTTGCCCGGTGTGAATGGAACTCCTTTTGCAATGTTGCATCACTAGAACGAAATTTGACAAACCGACGGCGAATGGTGAGATCATTCCCGTTACAAATGCTTTTTTCGGCTTGATGTGCAGAATGCCCCAGTTTGAATTCATAAAAGAAATCACTCGCAATTGTGTGTTCTCCATGGTGTACTTTCATACGACCCTGTTCAAGAACACACTGCTCCCTGACTATTTGAGTACCGTAGTCTGTTTGCTGTACAAAACATTGATGGAATGGACTTGGAAGCCTTCAAAATTTGGATATGGAGAGAATTAAATAAGCAGCAGCATACGGAATATACACAACGAGGAAATGCATAAGACAATTGAGAAATTAACAATGCTGGAGAAAATAAGAGAGAAAAATAGACTATGTAGGAAATTGGCTACACACAAATTGTGGGATAAATGATGCAATTGTAGGGGTGGTTACAGGGGAAAGAAGAGGAAGAATGCAATGATTACACTAATAAGCAAAATAAATCGTATATTGGGCAAACACGAAGAGGAAAGCTCAAAATCCGAATAAATGCAAATGACATATCTTGGTAATATCTCTGCGATTCTTGGCTGAACTTTAATGTTAGTGAGTGTCAGCAGATGTCAGTGAATGCCTTTTACTTAAAAATAGTAAATTTGAATAGTATTTCACAAAGATGAACACAATATTGGAACGCTGATAAATGCAGCTTATTTTAGTTATTGGCTTCCTAAGAACTATAAGAAGTGAGATAAAATGTGTTAGCAAAAAAAAGCAATGACAGAGAACTCTAATTAAATTAATAACCTTCATTCCTTATTTATAGGAGCGTGGAGTCCGTGGTTATATGGAAAATAATGTGCTGATAATAGAATTTTGAATGAGGTACAAATTTGAACATTGCCTCTAAACTATAAACTACCTTAAAATTAATCAACTCGAGATAGGTATAAAGTGTAGTTTGCTGGGATTAATATAACTAATTCTTGGTTCCATAGTTTATGTTCTTAACATACTAGAAATCTACATTCTGGCCTTCGCGCGATACTGAAGAATGGCGCCCATCCGACGTCTTTCTTAAGCTCAATATGAGTTCTCATGACAAACTCTGTTCTAGAAAATATGTTCTATGCGAAGACGGTAATTCTGTACTGGTAACTCACATTTATCAGGCAAAGCATATTCAAGCATTGCGTGATCATATGTTGAATCCATGCTCATTGGTGATGTTTTAGAGCATTGAACACTATTTGTGAAAAAAGTGGTAACCTCGAGGTCAAAGGTCGAATATTTAACAATGCGTAAACGGCGAGACATATTGAGATTCTGTTTTCACATTTGGTATGAGGGTATTGAACACTATTTATGAAAAAAAATTAACCTCGAGGTCAAAGGTCAAATATTTAACCCTTTATATCTCGTAAATGGCTAGACATATTGAGATTCTGTTTTCACATTTGGCATGAAACATTGAACACTATATGCGAAAAACGTTGTGACCTCGAGCTCAAAGGTCGAATTTGAAGTTTGTTTGCTAACTTCGCCTCTTGTGGTCGTAGAATTATGAAACTTATAATGCAATTTATTTTCGTCTTTGGAATGTCAAATATGAAAACTGCATGTTTCTACCTGTTGTCGTTTACGAGATATGATGGTTCGAATTTTTCAAATTTTGCTCTTTTGGCGCCAGAACTATGAAAACCTTAAATTATGTTATTATTTAAAGGTAATGCTGAATTTGAAAACAACTTCTTTCTACCTATTATTGCATCCTAAATATGGCGGTTCGAATTTTGACATTTTAGACGCAGAATTGAGAACCTCACAGATTATATGTTATTCGGGTCGGTAATGCCGAATGTGAAATTTGCTTCTCTCTACCCATTGTCGCTTCCAAGATATGGCGGTTTGAATTTGTCGAATTTTGACATTTTAGACGTAGAATTGTGAAACACACAAATTATATATGTTATTTGGGTCGATGATGCAGAATGTGACATTTATATTTCTCTACCACCTACCGTTTACAAAATATAGCGGTTCAAATTTTGCTCTTTTGGTCCCAGAACTATGAAACTCGTAAATTATATGTTATTTCGGTCGGTAATGCTTCCAAGATATGGCGCTTTGAATTGCTATATATTTGCTTCCACATTAGTCTACACTCGTCTCTAGCCAAAATCACAAATCCTTGAATATGCCTATTACTCACGGATGCTGCAGCATTTTCGGACTTTGTAGTGTTTGTACAAAATGTGGGGTTTGTTGCAGCAAGCAAAATAATGTTACCTTCGGATGGCGTGTGAGATGTTTTCCAGCTGATTGGGTAAATAAGACATACAAAATACTGTTTTAAGTAGAATTCCGTTCTATACGGAAAGACAGTTCAGTTGATATCGCTCCGTTGCGAGCCGCCACTAAACTCTGCCAGTGCCTATGAGTGATTACGTGCTGTTAACACTAGATTGAGTACGTCGTTATAAGATGTGTGATGGCAAAGCGTCTGGACTCCACATTTTGAAGAAAATTATTTGTTTTCTCATCTTCCACGACACTATATTGTACGTAAGTGTTGTTAGTAAGGTATGCTGGTGATGTTTCAATACTAAGGACATGAAATAAAAGTCAATCCGTAAGTAAAATTCAGTTTTTACGTTGGCAGTATTTGTGCTTCTTACGCCCGTTTGGAGAAGTGAGGCGAAGTACAGAGCATTAAACTAGCCTGCTGTGAATTAGTTACGTCGATTCTCTCAGTCTGTTTATTGTGAAGAATTTCCAGTGTACATCATTTTGCTAATTTGTTAGTGATATTGCATATTGAACTACAACACAATATGTATAAAGTGCTTAATGAAAATCTTAGCAACGCAGGCAATGTGATTTTTAGATGAGATGGTGAAGTAAAGTTGTAGTGTTCACCCTCCCCCGCCTTCGTTTGAGTAACAACAATGCTTCGTAGCTCGTAAACCAGAAAAAGGAGGAAAATAAATAGCTTTATTTTTTTTCTTCATGTTTGCTTCGTTTAAATGATAGTTTCTTGCCTCTTGCTTTTCGAAACTAGACTTCCATCTTCTGATAGAAAGTCCTCGTACATAAGAAATGCATTGAATGAATACACTTATGATAGAATACATAGGAAACACATTGAATACATAGGACTTTGTGCATAGGAAACACATTGAATGAATACAGGGGAAGCATGAAGCTTTTAGATTAACTACGAATAAGTTTTTTTTATTTTTCGAGATAGTGTATTAAACTAACGTATTCTTCAATTCAAGTGTTTTGCGTAACTGTGTGGTAGAAAGCGATCGCTACGTGCTTGTATCATAATTATGCAAATTACCAAAAGGTCGATCTCACTTTATGTGTTAAAGGAATCTAACCTGTGCATACTACTTTTTTTGTAATATTTCATTACTGGTCTAGAATATTATTGAAATATTTTCTTGTTGAAACAAGTTAGCCAGCATAGAGTAATCTGACTTATAGCGTAGGGTCAGGACTAATCATTAATGGTTACGGTGTCCCTTCACCCCTCTCACGGCAGATATTCCCATTTTGCTTGATTGTACAATATATACAGTAAACTACCGTATGAGAGATATATTGACTTCCATGATGTATATATATTTTGTAGAAGTAAGATTTTGCATGCCATCTAGTGATATGTTGTCTATGCTTATGTTTACTTTCTTGACTCCATTACTTAAATAAAATATCAGTATTACCTAGTAAATTAAATATCACACATTCGTGCGAGACTATTGTTTGCTGTCTTAAGTCAAATGGCTTGTAAGGTTAAAGTGATGGACGTCTGTGAGTTTTTATTGACCTTCCTCATTCCACCACTCCCTACCTCATTCTATACACAAGGACATTCTTGGATATTATACCCATATGTGGATTGATGATATTTCGACACTCAATAGATGCATCTCACCGTTGTACATTCATTAAACTATGACATTGTAAATGTGCACTTGACCGGTATCTGTAATACAACCATTCTCTACTAATATTATTGGTATTGGTTTGTGCTGTGGTACAGATACGGATTTGTTTATCCAGTGCTAGAGTAACAGACTAGTCGTAGGCGAAATATTTTAGATTAAACTGTATTCTCACTACAAGCAATCATTAAATGAAAACTTTGCTAGTATCAAAACTGAAATTCACATTGATATCTCAAATTCTAATCAATGTATTTACTGTCAAACTAAAGGTTGTATGTGCAAACTTCATTTTACAAGCCCCACATTTTGTAGTATTAATTGTGTATATCCTGAACACATTCAGTTTTACGAACGCATCAAGCAAACTATTCAGTGGTGAAGTCATTTGGTCTTTGTTGGTGATAACGTCATTCTATTAATCACCCGTCCAATTATACGGACGTTCTTTGTAAATATTGACGGCCTGTAGCTATAGTATACTTTCAATTACTAAAGTTTAAAATATTGTTCTATCGAGTTTTGTCGTACTAAAATCCCAGAACATTGTTTCAGGTAGTGAGTAAATATTGTTAATAGTCATTTCGGAATTGCTTTATGAACATTCCCAAATTAAGTGCAAAGCCTGTTTACCAAATATTTGATACACTCAAATAGTATTGCAATTGCCTTGTGTCATTTACCAATAGTTCTGGTACTGTTCACAATTTAATCTTTGTATCTATTGTTAATTGTTAGCAATAATACTCAATTGTTGCTACAGTTTAGTGTAAGGAAACACCATTGTGACTCGAGGTTCAACAATAAAACTAAAGAACAGTAGTCTTAAATTTTTATTTACTATCCAAGATAATAGTCATAGGATTACAGTAGAGTATTAAAACTACATAGATTTACGTAAGTGCCATTGCTTTCGACCAAGTGTTAAGAAATCAGAGTTACTCATTGTTTAAGGTACTATTTTACTGTAGTGAGTTATTATTCTCATCATTTCTTATATTGGGCTGACTCCGTATTTTCTAATTCAGTTCGCCGTGTCAACTCTTATTGGGATATCATATAACTTTCACAATATCTGCACTCATTAACAGAGAACCTTCCACTTCGATAAAAGCTCAAACACTCTGTTACAGAAGAATCGAAGATGCCTGTGATTCTTGGATCCTATGTCGTCACTAGACCAGTTGAACACGAATTACGTCACAATCCTCACTATAGGAAATCTGGTATGCTATTTTTTTAGTTCAGGAAGTGACAAGTACATGTCAAAAAGCACCGCAAGAAATGTCTAGAACGGAAGTATCAAGCAACAATACGAATTGATTCTGGAGATAAGAGATTCTTCGTCAATTATGAAGAAAAGCATAAGTGGTACTAGAGAATTACCCACACTATGCTATTGTTACTTCTGTTGCCAGAACGCCTTTAAAATGTGACCAGAAGACAATCCTGAAACAACAAATTTTACTGTACTTCTTCACCTTCCTGCATAACCTAATTTCACTCCCACGCACCCAATCCTGTGACCTTTAACTACAGAACAATTCTTCCACCTTTTTTCATTTTCATTTCAAAATTATCTTTTTGGCTGTTGCACTATTCATCCCAAGGTTCAGCATGCAATTTCTGAAAATTTTGAGGTCCAGTTAGGGGCCACATATTCCAAATTATGGAAACACTTTACTATATCACCACCTTCCACCCTCGAGATACTTATAGTTACTCTTCCCTTTTAAAAACTCAAACATCATTCATTTAAATCATGTCATCCTCACCTCTTACACAGTTTCCATTAACGTTAAAAAGTGTAGGTCTTATATGTCCACTATCATGTATACAGCTACCCCTACTTAAGAAGACAAAAGTCTTGTTTGTCAGTGTTGTGACGTCCAGAGTACATTATGTTCGTTTCCCATCCGGTCATCGTCAAATTCTTTACACCTAAAATTGTGATTATTATGATTTTGATTGGAATACACAGAATATTAGTGTTTCTAAAACTGTAACTGTGAGGCTCACCAGCGCCTCAAACCATAACCTAAGGTACTACTGAAAAGCACTGGACAGAAAGTGACAGCTTAAGTTCAGTCTACATGCATTTGTTGCTCTCAAGTCAATAACATGATAAAATTCTGTAACAAAATAACTGCCAGCAGTGTTCAGTGCTCACTGCTCACCTTAGCAGCACCGAATATTGTTCAATATTGAGTGATGTTGACCAGGAAAGGGCCGACATTAATTTGATATATTGTGTTGCTACGGCATTACTGATTGGTTCACTTTACAATACAGTAATGGATTGAAAATAGAATCCTTTGAAATTTGTTCGCAGACCAGGTGTGTAAATATGAAACCGGAATTTGTGCATAGACAGCGTTAGCTATCACTGTGGTTACCGTAAAACTGCGTCCTTGGCGCCACTTGCTTGTTTTGACTGCTGATAACGATTTGCAACTCACAACCAGACAAGTTTCATGTCATAGTGTAGTGTTTAATAGCGTTGAACATGGCGCAATTAGTACCTACAAACTACGATGTGAGGACAGCATTGATGTTTTGTTACCATTTGATGAAAACTGCTGCAGAATCACATCGCAAGCTTGTCGAAGCTTACGGTGATCATGCTCTTGGTAAGTCACAGTGTTATGCGTAGTTTACAAAATTTAAAGGTGGCGATTTTGACGTGAGAAACGAAGAACGTGGAATACCACCGAAAAAGTTTGCAGACAGCGAATTGCAAGCTTTGTTGGATGAGGATGATGCTCAAACGCAACAACAATTCGCGAATCAATTAAATGTGACACGAGAAGCAGTTTAAAAGCCATGGGCAAGATTCAAAAGGTGGGAAAATGGGTTCCACATGCATTGACTGAACGACAGCAGGAAAACCGAAAAACCACTTGCGAAATTCTGCTCGCCAGGTACAAAAGGAAATCATTTCCCCATCGAATTGAGACTGGTGACGAAAAGTGGATCTATTTGGAGAATCCTAAGCGTAAAAGATCATGGGTAACTCCAGGAGAACCGGCGACATCGACTGCAAGACCAAATCGCTATGGACTTAAGACAATGTTTTGTGTTTGGTGGGATCAGAAGGAAGTGATCTGTTATGAACTGCTGAAACCTTGCGAAACCGTTAATAACCAACGTTACCGACAACAAATGATCGATTTGCATCAAAATTTGCGTGAAAAACGACCAGAATATGACCAAACACAACATAAAGTAATTGTGCTTCACGATAACAAACACTCCCACACAGCAAAACCGGTCAAGGAAACGACTGCGACGTTTCGCTTTGAAATCCTTCCACATGCAGCTTACTCACCAGACTTGGTGCCTTCCGATTTTCACTTATTTGAGTCCATGAGATATGCACTTGCTGAACAGCGCTTCACATCTTACAAAAATGTACGAAAATGGCTTGATGACTGGTTTGCAGCACAAGAGGCACAGTTTTTTGGTCTGGCATCTGAACATTGCCGAAACGATGGCAGAAATGTATCGCTAGCGATGGCCAATACTTCGAATAAAGTAGTTCTTAGCATTGTCATCTAATGACTGTCTTTTCTGTACATAAATTCCTGTTTCATATTTACGCACCTGGCCAATATCGCCCAATATTCAGTGACGTTTGCCAAGTGTTGGTATATTGTGCTGCTACGGTATTACTGATTGGTTCAATTTACAATACAGTGATGGATTGAAAATAGAATCCTTTGACATTTGTTCGCAGAAATCAGCTGAACACATAATGCGAACATCGCCTAGAAGTGAACAGTGTTGAAGAAAACACAAGAAAAGACAAACTGGTTAGGACAATGGTCACGTAGTGACTATGGGGAAACGGTACAATTGGTTGAAAGGGAAGAGAATAATGCAGAAACATAAAGAGAAAAGCTCAAGATTGGAATACAAATGGTTAGAGGTATTAGCGGTTTTTGCCAGATGTCACCGCTGAATGTCAGCAGATGTCATCGCGTGCATTTCACTGAAGAATAAAATTTTTCAACAGTACTTGACACGAGATGTACATAATATTGAAATTTCTTAATACAGTTTATTATTTTCATTAGCATTTTCTCAAGCTTTGTCAGATGTCTGTAAATAAATTAGGAAGAGAAGCAACAAAAGACAAGCATATAAAGGAAATTAATATATTTCGTGTTTTATATACAGAAAGTCTATTGTATCAACAGTGAATGAGTAAATACGATCCTTCATTAATAATGTTTGAATGAGGTACGAATTTTACAATTATTTCTAAACAGTTAATGTAAACAGAGCCGTAAAAATAATTGTACCTTAGAATATACACAAGACTCTCTTGCAGAATCATATTAACTTCTGTCTTTCAATGTTGTGAAAGGTTGTCTTTCAGGCGATCAGTAATTCTTACAACAAAAGAGCTGAACATGTCAGTAGATTTTATGAATACATAGACTAGTTCATTTTTTAGGAATTCCCTATGCACTTTTTTTTAGGAATTTTAGGCAACTTGGCTAATTTTACTGAATAAAGTATACTTCATAAAAATATTATAATTGCCAAAGTCAGAATTGTTCTGGAAATTCAATATGACGGGCAAAATGCAATGTGGTTGCCTGGACTAGAAACACCCAACTTTCCCCTAGAACATCAATAAACACAAGTGTTTCTGGCCGAAATTTCAGATAATTTGTCCATTCAAACATTTTACATGATATCCGTATGTTTCACAGTGTTGGGCGAGGCTTGTAGCCCGTACCTTATTTTAACACTCAGCTAATATATTTTCCAATTTGATAATGTCACCCTACAGCTGTTGCCTAATTGACGAGTGAAGTGTATATGTCCCGTATGTAAACAGGAGTTCTCTGTGTTGCTGTCTGTTAATACAGCATGCCGATGACTTATGCTCCTAATATCAAAGGTTAACCTCCAGACTTGAGTTCACAGAAAATATCTCCTTGCACCACTTCGCACCCCAACATACACTGGGATTAGGAACCGGAACCACTGCAGGTTGATATGCAAAGAAAATGTACAAGGGCAATATTTGTAATAGCACCGAACATACCTTAATACTGTCTGGGACAATGGTAATTATCCACCTTTCGGCTTTTAATATCCTGCGAGAAAGAGTTGTACCTATATGCAGAGGACAGCTTGTTTTCTGAATGAAATAGCATGCACTTTCAATTAGCAACTTACGTGATTTATTATCAACGTAATTCACGTAATTATAGCAACATAACTACCACTACAATTGACCACGGGGAATTTAGGGTTCAAAAAAGAATAATGGTCTAATAATGTTTTGTCCCACAAAGTGATCCTACTTGGCGCGTATCTCACTAAAGTACCGTAACTTGAAATACTAACACATGCCCAATAGCACTTGAATATATTACTGGCTAACACAGTAGGCAAGTTAATTAATTCAAATACAAGAAGCAGAAGTCTGCTAGAATACTCACAAAATACAGTAATCACTTCGAATTTCAAACAAATAACACGTAACCAGAATACAAATAATTTGAGGCGGCTTTTCATGCAAAATATCGCACACAATTATGTGGACCAAATCAACACAGTAAATGAATGAAGAAAAGTTAACACGATCCAAGAATTCAAATTAACACAAGTAATTAAGATGACGCCGATTCCAAGCACATGTTCCGGAACGAATCCAATGTTCACCATGAGCTGAGTTTTCCCTGGACTAAGATGGAGGTCATTCTAGAGAGACCATTTGGCTATTGTTGCTAGATCATTATTCATTTTATCCATCAACTGATCTGTGTTTTTCCGATCACCTGTCATGTGTAAGTCATCCGCAAATAAATGAAACTGACAGTGGAATATAATTCTACTTATGTAATTCACATATGAACAATACAAAATGGGACCTAGAATTGATCCTTGAGGAACACCATACTTTACACCTACCCAGCTCGAAATTTCATTTGTTACTGTTACCGCCTGCTTTCTACCGTACAGATATGATTTAAACCACTCGCATGTGATTGACGCGAAATTATACTACTGCAGTTTGCAAACAAATATATCTAAATCCACAGAATTGAAAGCTTTACTGTAATCTAAAAGTG